>CCBP010000415.1:49307-118395 GCA_000765035.1 Trametes cinnabarina
CCGTTCCTCCCTCCCCTCCCCCCTCTTTCCGTCCCCTTGGCGCTTCTGGGAGGACTGGTTCCGAGACCGTTGGCCTGTTTCACAGCCGACCAGGTCACCTTTTGATGGCGTGCTACAGGCGGTATCACGTCTGTGATACCTTAGTAATAGTTGGCCTGTTCTGGTGCGGAAAAGCGCAGTACCAGTAGAACTCTTCAGAGTATATTGCAGATTGGAACATGTGATATACAGACAGACATTGAACAGGCCTGAGCAGCCGTGTGTGAGGTGGACTGTTACAAGGCTGAACGGCTCAGCTAAAGCGCGGAAACATGTGACCTGTCGCACAGATCTGCCGCCCATGAACATCCTCGCAACCGGTTCCCTGTAACAGACTTGTTCTGGCCTGTCGCCGCGCGACCTCTTCTCGACCGCAACAAGTCTGCTACAGCTTTGCTACAGGCCTCCTCTTCCGTGTCAGAAGATCTCTGCAATCAGGTCTGTAAAATGTTACCTTGAGCAAGAATTTCGCAAGCCTGTTACGAGGGCGGACATCCTCATTTGCCCGCCGTGACATTATGTGACTCTGTTTTGGAGGCGAATGCGCGGTACTGGCCCATGGGTGCAGTGGTCTTGTCGAACATGACTCGGGCGTTCACTGATGTAGGCATTCATCAACAGATATGGGCATAGATGTGCACGCCTGATTTTCCTTTGTCCTCCATGGCGGTGGCGAACCGCTTATCGGCCTAAACCAACGGAAGCGCCCGCGTACAAATGGGCGCTCACCCGTATGCGTTGCCTGGCTCTCACCACCATCAACTCATCCAAGCAAGACCCTTAGCCACCCTTTGCATTTTTGGAGCATGCCACCGAGAAAGAAGGCCAGAGTTACCAAGGTGAAATCGACTGCAGTAAAGGCTACCCATGAGCCGAATCATGATCAAGACGGCGTGCGGCAGAGTGGTCGAGCGCTGCGCGGTCGACGAGGTAGTCTGAAAGACCTCCCGGAAATGCCGGTTGATATCTTGAATGAGGTATGCTAACCTCTTCAACACGTACCGATACTGCAGAAGCTAAACCATTCCAGATCTTTTCGTACCTACACCCAAAGGACCTGCTCAACCTTGCGCGAACGAGTAAAGCGTTCCGAGAATTCTTGCTCAATAAACGCAATGTCCACATGTGGAGAATAGCTCGGAAGCGAGACCAAGACATTCCTCCTATTCCGCCATTTCTGAGCGAGCCGGCGTACGCTCACCTGTTGTTCTCCGCCTACTGTCACGTGAGTGTTCGCCACGTTGTGCCACAGGCCGCGCTGCAGCTGACGTCCATGTAGGCTTGTGGCAAGGGTCCCGTACACAAAGTGATGTGGATCTGGTTTAAGAGGTATTGTCAGGCGTGCTTGCCCAAGCAGTGAGTCATACGCCTCATGATGAAGCGTAGATAACCGACTGCTCTCATTAGACGCAAGAATCTTCGTCCTGATACTCTGAACCGGTTGCGTGATAAGAAGACATTGGAGACATTCGGATGGAAGTTCACCGATATCTTGAACGTGATTGATTTTAGGGAGTAGGTATCCATCTGGCATACTCGCGACCGTCGAAGGCAACTGATTCTCCGTAGGGGCCGCTACTATAGGGTCCAAAGCAATATCTACCACGAACCACAACTCCAACAGTTCTTACAAGAATGGAATGCGGCGGAATCGGCTGAAGCCAGGGCTAAGGTCTACCGGAGACAGAAAGCAGCGGTCGTTCAAAGACAAGCGGTGCGTTGAAGTAAACCGGGGCGTAGCGCGCATACTCATCTCTTACGCTATATTCTCCAGCATGCGAAGGTTTTGGAACGGTGGTGGAAGAGACGACAGGACGACCGTTCGGGCGAACTGGATGAAATCAGGCAGCAGCGATGGATAGAGTATGTCTTCTCCTTATGCATACCGACTGCATTCTGACCCGAGACACTCTGCTGTAGTATCTGCAATCGCTTGGAGCAAGCAGGATGGGGCGATGAGATTCGTCGATTGCGCGGGACCTCTGATGGAAGAGCTGAACTGAGCCGCGTGCGTATCTTGCACCAGCCAGTGAAGCTCACGGACAAAGGTGAGTAAATCGACCGCACTCGTGTCGTGGCGAGATAGCTCACTCCGCACGCAGCATACGAAACTGTCCTTCGTGAACTCGACAGTCTCTTGAACCAAACTCGGAACGCGATGCAAACGGAGAGACGCCTTGACACATTGACCAAGAACTTGAAGCTGCTCGACCAAGCCATCAAGGCCCACTACGTCCAGATTCCTCGAAAGCCGCGGATGCTATGCCGTCCACGAGTGGGAGATTTCGTCTTTGAGCCGGAGGTCGAAGCTTTGCTCACCGGCCCGACTGCGGACGATCTCAAGGTGGACGACTTCGCTGCCATTGTACCCACCCTTGGCAGTCGCTGGGAGGAACCGATCAGGGAAGAGCTACGGAACAAAGTGCGGTCGCAGGTTGCAGGCATTTCAAGTGACATTGATCCCCTCGAGCTTGCCGTGGCATGCTTCGACTGCCCGCGATTCGGCTGCTATTCACTGGAGCAGCCTATGCGGTACCCGGGTATACTCTTCCACGGCTGTCTTCGCGAGTGTCGACATTCGTACACTCCGTATGCGCTGGATGTTCGGACCGTCACTGACAAGATGCGCCATCCGGCGTTGCAGTTCACCTGCTCCCTCGTGACGGACAATCTCATCTCAGACGCGAAGCAACTCTTGACCGTTCTGGGCATGTCACCCGCCACGACGACCTGTCATGAGCTCGTGCAGAAGGACTTGAAGCTCCGCAGGAAGAAGTGCCAGTGCGCTCCGAATGGCAACGATTGTGGCTTGTACACATTCGATGTCGCGGTAAGTTCCCCTGATTCTTCTGCCGTGCCCCTTACTCATTGAGACGTACCTTATAGCTGATGCTCTCCAAGAAGAAGCGTGACTTCGATCAGTGGAGGCTCGCGACGCCAGAGGAGCTGCAGGCCATCTCCCTGCTCGGAGTGCAGTCGCGCCTCACGCCAGGCAACACCGGCTACCGCACTTCCTGGCACTGTGCTCTCTGTCTCGAGTGGGCAGGATGTCACGACGAGGTGACAAAGCACCTGCGAAATGAGTGCGTGGCGATCTCGCTACAAGCATCTTGTGTGTCGGATGACTAACCTTGTCTGCGTAGACACCAATTGCACGACGTCAACCAATGCGTGGAGGATGGCACGATCTTCATGTCTCCATGCAGGACCCATGCTGATCCCCCGTTGCCGCTACCGCATCTGTCCGGTTGACCTTTTTGACCTTACTGATCCTTTTTACCCTCGGGTCCACGGGCTGTCGAATGATACCACGGACTTATAACGGAGACGCATACGGATGTATAGTACCAGAGCGACGGACTCTCGCAGTTGAGACTCTGCAGAGGACCGCACCTCCGTAATGCTATGACTCGCAATGAATTGATGCTAAGAAACATTTCACAATATACTGTACACCGGTCTGATTCAGCTAAGAAGTCATGGAAGTTGTCATCTGGACGAAGGCCTGGGAGACGAGGTTCAGTCCTCCTCGTCTATATCTCTTGCGTCCCTCCGCAGCTCTTCCTCCTCGAGTGCCATTGGGTCCTCCGGCTCCCCATCCTCGTCCTCATCGTCCTCGTCATCATCCATATCTTCTTCTTCAACCTCTTCCGCCCCGTCCTCCTCCTCCGGGTCCATCATCTCCTGATCCTCATCAACGTCCTCCGACCGCCCGTGTTGGTCCAGCTCTACGTCGTCGGACGGCGATGCGGTCGTTGGCTGGCCCGAAGGTGGGCGAATGTGGATCGGCGGTATAGACTGCTTCTGCTGCTCTGATTGCTGCTCAGGTGCGGACGCTGCCTTCGCCTTCGGCTTGGGCTTTGACACCGCGGACACGGACTCGGCCGTGTCGCGCGCCTTGCCTTTCCCGCCTTTCTTCTTGTCCGCCCTCTGCAAGTCGCGGTACACTGCGTTGAACCTCTGTCAGCGGAAGCGCCGATCGAGCGCGTATGTTTGACGATCTCCAGACCTTGCAGCTCTCCCTGGATGTTCTTCGCAATGTCGCCAAATTCGACGAGCTCGAGCGCCTTCAGCACGTCTGTGGCGGATATACTCTTGTGCTGCTTGGAAGCTGCTACTTCATGTGCACTGTCGAGACGTCAGGATGCGGCACTCCGACTGTGTGAGATATGTGCCATACGTTGCGGCTGAGCGTGTCGTGGATCAGTGAGCGTAAACATCAGTGCATGAGAACAGAGGCATACCGAGGTAGTTGATGAATACGGTCGACGCCTTCAAGATGGCAAGAATGACATCTTTGGAGAACTTCGTGTTTTCCGGTACCTACGTTCACGTTAACATCCTTGGAGGATACTGAACCCAGGTCAACGCGAAGAGACGCGTCGTACGCGGACGCACCTGCGACGCGCGCGCGAGCTTCATGACCACGCTCCGGGGGAGCTCGAAGTTCTCGATACCCTCAGCAGCCGCTTCTTGCTGTACTTGAGCCATCGAGCCGCTCGCAGACGGTTCTTTTGCTTTTGGCATGGTTTCGATGGTCGCGCACAGAGCTAGGAAGCACGTACGACAGCGAGGACGTAGAGAGGTCGCGGGCAAGGTGGTGGTGGCTGAGAACAAAGTCTCGAGACGCGCGCTCGCAACTCTTCTCCTGTCCTCCAACGCCGACGAACCTGGTCAACTTGAACTCTCACTACGTGGACGGTGGCTGCTATAAATCTTCTCAGGTCCACGTCGTTCAAGAGAGATTCGATTTGCTCTCAGAAAATAACAACACGGTCGAAGCTGACGGCAGCGAGGGCAATACTGCAGTGTGTTCTTGTTCCGCCGCCACATACTGTTTGTACCCCCGGCATCTCCTGGAGGAAATTGCTGATTACTGTCTCACAGCTATGCTTGAGAATTGCGTGTTTGCCTGACCTGAGTCTTCCCCCATGGCTGCTAAAGGGCTTTCGCTGCTGCTCTGGGTCTTCTTCATCCATCTGGCGGGCATCTACCTATACACTCGCGGCTTCTTGCTTACCCGCCTCGCGCTCTCGGATGTGAATCGCTGCGAAGACGGCCAATGCACTCTCTCGCCCACACACAGGAGGGCAGTTGTGCTCATCATAGACGCATTGCGTTTCGATTTCTTAAGTCCGCATCCCCCAGAACCCGTCTCTCCTTACCACCACCATGTCATCACGCTGCCACAGGAGCTGACAGCCAGAAAACCCACACACTCCTTTCTCTTTGAGATGTTCTCTGATCCGCCCACGACCACTCTGCAACGCCTCAAGGGGATCACGACCGGTTCCTTACCTACCTTCATCGACATGGGCTCGAACTTCGGCGGCTCGTCTATCAACGAAGATTCATTCATAGGCCAACTGAAAGCCGCTGGAAAGAAGGTAGGCTCATGATACTGCTGGGTATGCCACAGTATGCATAATTCTGCAGCTATAGGTCGCATTCATGGGCGATGATACCTGGACGACCGTCTTTCCCGATTCCTTTGACCCGAACATGACCTTCCCTTATGATTCTTTCAATGTCGAGGACCTGCACACCGTCGACAACGGAGTCACAGAGCACCTCGTGCCGCTGTTGCAGGACAGAAAAGCCGCATGGGACGTGGCTATAGGCCATTTCCTGGGTGTCGACCACGTGGGACACCGTCTGGGGCCCGACCATCCCACCATGAAGCTCAAGCAACAACAGATGGACGGTGTACTGCGTCAGGTGGTTGATCTTCTAGACAACGAGACCCTTCTAGTGCTCCTCGGAGACCATGGCATGGACCGGAAAGGCGACCACGGTGGAGATGGCGACTATGAGACGTCCGCAGCGCTTTGGATCTACAGCAAGGGTCCTCAACTCCTGCATCCCAAGGCTGCCATTCCGGAACATCTCCTCACCACTCGCCTCTTCCCAGGAGCGACGGTTCCGAACCGCCATATCCAGCAGATTGACCTTGCGCCAACCCTCTCGCTCTTGCTCGGCCTTCCGATTCCGTTCAACAACCTCGGAACTGTGATACCGGAACTGTTTTGGCATGACAAGGCGGGCAAGGTCTACACGCGAGCTCTCACTCTCAACGCGCAGCAGGTCAAACACTATCTCGACACCTACCGCGCGAGTTCTTCGGGAACAGAACTCGACAGTGCTTGGGACGATCTGGAGCGTACATGGCGGGCAATCAACATTGACGTGAAGGCGGAGGACCAGGACGCGCAGTGGCGCGATATGACGGCGTACACTCGTCAAGCTCTCGCAGTGTGTCGGATGCTCTGGGCGCAGTTCAACGTCTCTCTCATGACCCTCGGCCTCACTCTCCTGATCACCGGGACCATCGCGACGACGTTGCTGTACTTGAAGCTTTCTGTGTTACAAGAACAATGGGAGAGCTGGACGTCCGAGGCCCGGCGCTGGTATGTGACAAGCATGTTTAGCGGAGCACTGCTTGGATTCGCGGGCTATATCTCAATCTCGCGCTATGTCAAGGGACTCGAGCTATTTGAATCTCTTCTCTTTGGTTCTGCCCTCGCGTCTTCTTTGGTTGTGATAGCCTCTGCGCCCCCTTCATTCCCGGGAGTAATCACCGTACGTTCGCTGGTGCGCATCCCTCTTCCGCTGGTCCTACACGCACTCGTCTTCGCATCCAACTCCTTCACGGTATGGGAGGACCGTGTTGTCACATTCTTGCTCATCTCTTCAATCGTACCCTTCGTCCGCGTTGGCTTTGCTGCGCCCACCTCGCGCCTGCGTTACCGCATCCTGGGCTTTTCAGGCCTTTTTGCGGTATGCGTACGCTTGATGGCGGTAAGCACCGTGTGCAGGGAGGAGCAGCAGCCGTACTGCCACGTCACGTTCTTCGCCTCTTCGTCTTTACCCTCGCCTCCGTCACTCGTCATCTGGCTCTCCATGCCTACAGCTATTGCTCTCCCATGGGTCATCAAGCGGTTCCTGAAGATATCTCAGTCGGACAAAGGTTCCGCCGCGATCGTCCTGACGTCGATACTTCCCTTTGCGCTGTTCATGGGAAGCGCGTTCTGGGTGCTTGAGCACTTCGACTCATCCGAGGCTTTTGGTCCGGAGCTGACGAGCACTTTGCGCTGGGTTCGGACGCTCTTCGCGCGATTGTCCATGGGAGGCGTGCTCTCCCTCGGATGCGCCTTGTGGTGGCTCGTCCCGCTGTGCCTCAAGATCTCCACAGAATCGATCCCGGATCCTACCGCTCCTGGACAGAGCAAGAGGGAAGTCACCGTCATTGGGTTTGCGAACACGTATGGCGCTTCCTACCTGATCTTCTGGTCCCTCTTCCTAGCACTGCTGTATCCCGCGACCCAACTCACTGGTCACGTGATTCTCGCTCTCGTCGCTGTTGCCATACTCGCGCACTTGGAGGTAGTCGACAGTGTCCGCGACGTCCAGGGGCTCGAAGCTGTCTTCGCGTCTGGCAATCCATCGGCGATCCTCAAACCAGATGCGCTTCAGCCCGCGAGCACCTCGCTCCGCTTCTCCGAGCTCACGCCGCTAGCTCTTCTTGCGGTACACACGTTCTTCGCGACGGGTCACCAGGCGACGATTCCCTCTATCCAGTGGAAAGCCGCCTTCGTGTTAACTCCGACGCTGACGTACCCGCTCTCTCCTCTGCTCGTCACATTCAACACCCTGGGACCGCACTTCCTCATCGCATTGGCGGCCCCGCTACTCACGCTCTGGAACGTCGCGCCACTCCCGCAGCCCGCGACGGACGTACGAGTGCGACGAAACGCAGCGCAAGCGGGACTAGGCATGATGCTCTATCATGCTACGCTTTTGCTGAGCAGCGCGGTGTGTTCGGCATGGCTCCGGAGGCACTTGATGGTCTGGAAGATCTTCGCCCCGCGGTTCATGCTATCTGCGTTGACCGTCGTCGCGGTCGATCTGGCTGTTTGTTCGGGGTGGGCGTCGGGGTGGGGCATGTGTCCAGCAGCGCGTCGACATTGTTCGCTGCGATGAACCCGAAAATAGGACCCGAGTAAGGGCCCTACGTGGGTAGTTTCCTGCAGGCAATATCCCGAATGCCAAAACCGGAGGACTGCGGGACTTGCAGGCTGCGCGGTCTAGTCTCAGCTGCGTTGTCGTCTCGTCGCGGCTGCCCCTGATGCACTCGGACTGATGTTGGTGTGAAAAGACAATCTCTGATAGATCATCGCATCTCGATGATGAGATAGCCTCGTTTCACGCTAGCTAGACTCGGTAGGTTGGTACTAGGCACACGTTATTGTAGGTTATTGTCTTCGGGCAAGGTTGAGGAAAATCCCTTGGAAGCCGTAGATCACGAGTTCGCGGAATCGACTGAGCAAATCCGGTAGGTGTAGTGTTCGTGATCGTCCTGGATGAGAGAACTCGACATCCGGTGCGCCTTGTCTCCACACCTTATTGTGTGGGTTTTTGCGATCCGGCTTGGCCGGAATTCCAGGCTCGGCGGCTCCGCGTAGCGCGCGAAGCAAGAAGACGCAGATGAACGAACCCTGTCCTCGCATAGACCGCCAGAGTGGTAGATGAACATGGCTCGTGTGGCCTGATCAATCCGCATGTCACTCCAAGACCCGATGCTCGTTTCGTAGAACTTTTGTCTCCTGCAGCTTCCCAGAAGTCGAAGGGTCAACTGTACCCGCCCGATTCAAGGCACTCGCTCGTTTAGCGTGTCTCCAACCCACCCAGTCGCAGCCCATCCCAAACCCCCTCGCTGACTCGCAGGCACCATGGGCAGCATCCGCCTTCCAAATTTCCCAGCACTCTGCAACGCACATTTCGAGCTCAGGAGCAACCCGCACTGTCGCCACGTCACGCTCGCCTCGGAGAAATGGGCGCTGTCGACCCCGCTCTTCCTCGACGCCGATGAGGAAGCACGCCTCCCGGGAGCGCGTCTTGGGCTCCTCGCCGCGCTCTGCTTCCCCACGTGTGATGCGAGCCAGCTCCTCGCCATCACGAAGTTCCTCATCGTGGTCCTGCATTGGGTGGATAGGCCGCGGTCGCTGTACGCGGACGAAGAGATGCTAGACCCGTAAGTAGACATCATATTTATGCCACCCTTCACCTATGCGTTCGGCTCGTGGCCCCCACCGCTGCTCGCTCCCGCATCGCCAAGAAGTGGATCCTAGTAGATGAGCGCCGCTTTGCTGACTCGCTGCCGATAGAATTTGGACCAAGTACCTTCGACCGACCACGCGCCGTGATTGGCAGAAGCGCTTCCAAAGGCATCTAGCCGCCTTCCGCTTGAAGCGTGCTCTTGCAGCCCAGGATGCAGTACAGGGTGTGGTTCCTGATCTGGAGTCATACATTGACCTTCGACGGGATGCTTCCGGAGCCAAGATGCTTCTGGACATGATTGTATACGCCGAGGGACTCAACATTCCCCAATACATCTACGAACACCCCGCATTACGACGATTACGACAAGACGCTGCGGATATCATCGCATGGTCCACGGTGAGAGACCGATACCTTCTCGAAGAAGACCCCAGAAGTACTGAGGCCCAATCACCAGGACGTCGCTGCTTATGCCCGTCGTCCGCATAGCATCAATCTCCTCTCGGTCCTCATGCACGAACGACGATATACCCCGCAGGCTGCCGCCCACTGCGCAGGAAACCTCGTGAAGGACACCATCGCCAACTTCCTCGCGAACGAGGCATCGCTGCCCTGCTTCGATGACTGGGACTTGGACGTGCGCGCGTATGTACGGGGCCTCAAAGACTGCATCGCCGGCACGATCAACTGGCTCTACGAGACGGACAGGTTCTTTGGCGAGTCCGCGGAGGACGTGCGCTCTTCCGGCTGGGTTTTCCTGTCATGATCTTTGGCGATCCTGCAGCGTTCCTCGATCTCGGATCTCATATGCACACGGCCCCTTACTTTCGTTCATCAGCTCCTGGTTTGCGTTTTCGAACACGTACACTATTACTTACCTCCGGAAGGATGATTCTTGACCTGCGTCTTCAGTTCCTGACAGTACACTATACCCCGAGCCTCAGCCTCCATAGTACGACACCATGACCTCTCTGCCCGTACAAATTGTTTCCATAGCCCAGTCTCTGTACATTCCGCGTAGACTTCTCACCTCAGTACGTGTCCCTCGAAATCGTCCACTGAGATTCATGGGGCGTCTTGAAGCATGGACTGAGCCGCCGCCGTTCATGCAACCGGCGCCTGTCCCCCATTATAGATTTGCTTTTGCAGCCATCCTTCGACGAGGGAAGAGCCGCCGCTGCGCGTCGGCGTAACCCTTGCTTGACGCTCAAGGGCGAAAAACATGACAGCAATTGTGGCCTGTGTCGTAGGAGATCACGATACTCAATAGCTTGAGTAGCGGCGTTGGGACGATCCAGTGCAAGTGGTACAAAGAACACAATGGATTCATTTATATTCATTTAGTATCGAAGCGTGTGGCAGGTCTAGCTACTACAGTCTACGGTATTTTACGCCGGGAAGTTGGAACCAAGCTGTCAGGCTGAGTAATCGTCGGACTCGATTGGCCAATGAGCTCGGACTTACAGGGTGTGGTTTGTTGCAGCAAGAACGTATACTACATCGTTCCTTCCCGTCGGGCACGGATCCTGTTCTGCTAAACAAGTACCTCTCGCCGGACTGGGGTTTCAAGTTCAGATACATTGCCGAAGACTGGGATCTCGACAGCAAAGGTCAAATCTGTCCTTGTCGAAAGTCATGGGTGTGCCTGCTGTGCGATTTGGTGATAACGGATGTTTATATATGGTATTCGGGTCAGGACTTTTTGTTGGGCGAGGGACACAATGGGTTTTCGGTGGAGATCCATGTCCTGGGTTATGTGTGAAACCGTTGCCGTTGATGCCATACGTACATCCTTGTGACATGCAGGTGACTGTCGTGTATTGTAAATGAATGCTAGCCATGCAGTGTATCTGGCAAGCACAGCACTCGTGTGGATGTTGAGAAGCCTTACCCTCTGAGACCATGAGTTGAAGGTGCAGAGAGGGAAAAGCACCGGAAGAGCTCACGAAGGTAGTTTGAAGAACGCTTATGGTCGAAAACCTTGGATTGAATGCGCAGATAAGGAAGTATCCGTGATCGTAGTGAACAATTTCAGCGCAGTCGGATGCGAGAAGGGAGAGCTCATCGAGTAGTTTGAAGGTGATGTCCACTGTGACCTGCAATCTGCATTCGAAGCGGTGCTCACGAACACGCAATGCGCCCGGCGACGAGGAGGCAGAACGCTGGCACAGTGGGACAAAGCAAACAACCGTGCTCGAGTGAAGCGCCGAGCACCGGCGCGTTCACGTTCATTGTAGGGTCGGAATGGATCGGAGCCGCGGAAACTCTCGGGTGCGAGATTTAGGCATCAAATAAGGGGGTGTGTAGACCCTTGTCAAGCAAGGGAAAATGCAACCACCACGATCAGAGCTGTTCCTGACATACAAAAGAGGCCGCTGTAACGAAAGGTGAACATGCTTGTCTTTCGGGCCTGTCTACGTGTAGAGAATCCTAATCAATGCTACCGCGGTCAGCGCACAAATTAGAAGCAAGCTGAGCGCTGCGACCGCACTATATACTAATAGACTGAAGATTGTGCTGCACACTAGTATTGAGGGCACCTCCTGTCAGAACAGTGAGTGCTCTTACTGGGACCATTGTCTATATCTGCTGACCAACGGAGTAAGGTACTAGGAACGACGATGCCTCAAGGAGGTCGTTGGACACCGCGCACCGGGACCTCCTCTCGCACCACCAGCAGCTATGGCGAGGTGCTCGAACAGCTCCGCACCATACCATCCGAGCATTTTGGAGAACTGTCAGAGCCAGCCACGCCAAGTACCACATCTCCAGATCCTCTCGGGCCAATCCGCGAGCAGGTCGCCGCCACGATTGTCCTGCGGGCGACGCGCGACGCAGAGCTCGTCGATCGTACTAAGGTTGGCGTCGTCTTCACCCTCCCGTATGCTTCTGGGGAGGAATTCCTCCGAACGATTGCCGAGGAGCTAGAGCACGCCACACTGCTTCGCCAAGAGCCTTACCTCTTCATACTCGCGTTGCCTGTGACTATGGGCCTAAGCCCGCTTCTCATCTGCGGGTCTTCCGAGGACCTCTCAGACCGCGCGGGCACCCTGGTCAAGTCGAAGTTCCTCAACCGCGTCCAACGATATGAGCTCCGGAATGGACGGTGGGGCGCGCTCATTCGCGATCTATGCAGCACGACGTACGACGAAGCTGCTCTGTGGGATGCGGTCCGCAAGGCCGCGCGGGAACCCATGGATCCCCTCATACCCCCGCCCGGGTCCCGCAGCATTTCCCAGATCCTCGACCAGGCGCGCGCGCGACTCCAACGCATCACGCCCCAGCAGGCATACGAGGAGCTGCAGGATACCGCACTCATGTGGCCCGTCGTGCTCGTCGACATCCGCCCGGAAGCCCAGCGACGGCAGTTCGGGAGCATCACGGGCGCGCTCGTCGTCGAGCGGAACGTGCTGGAATGGCGGTTCGACCCCCGCTGCGCGTATCGCCTGCCTATCGCCGACAGGTACGATCTGCGGGTGATCGTGTTTTGCCAGGAGAGCTATACGTCGTCGCTCGCGGCCGCGTCTCTGCACGATCTTGGTCTGCTGAACGCGACGGACATGATCGGAGGCTATGCCGCATGGAAGGAGGCAGGACTGCCGGATGAAGTTGAAGTGTCCTCGACGGCTCCACCAACAGACGGACGGCTCTCTGTTCCTGTCGAGGCATAAGTGAGTGACTGGCCCGCACCCTAACGGTGAGTCACTTGAAGGATCTATACACTCGGAGCTATCTAATGCCACGCTCTGTTGCATCCGCATTCCCTGATAGTTTACTCGGAGCTGTTTGGTGTACAGGATGGTCCACCTGACCCCTTGTTTTAAAAGACTGATTCAATCCGGCGTTCAGGCTACTTTGTACATAAGCGCGGCACATCCGCTCTCACTGGCAATCCCATGGCTTCGAGTCGACATCTCCAAGAGATGCAGCCATCGACCAAGGTACGCAACCTATCCATAGCGTGTTGATGCTTCGCCATCTCCTCCATCTCGCTTTCGGCTCGGAGAGACATCTCCATGCAGAGATTCGTCAACGGGTAGAGACCCCGCTCTGCGCGCGTCGATAACGCTTCGCAGAGTGTATCTAGCAGATCCTCGTCCCAGTCCATATTGAGGATATGCAGGGCCCGAAGGTTCGGCAGTATCTTGTCGCCCTGCATGAGCGCTGCGAGCACCATGTCCGCGCCCTGGAATGGTTCCAAGAGCTCCTCGTCATGCGTCTCACTCTCGATCCGGAGGGTTGTTAGTGTAGGGAAGGCCTCAAAGGTTCGCAACCACGATTCAATGGGAGGGTACATCGGGCTCTGGATCGTGAGGCTCTTCAACAGAGCACGAGAAAACAGCTGACGGAATCCAGACATGTGTGAGGAGTCATCGGATTCGCTGCATGGGTACTCGTAGTGAAGTTGGCACGAGAGGGAGCCTCCGCCGTCGACCCAACAGAAGAAGTTCGAGCTTCCAACGGAGGCAGACGTGGCCGCGCGCAGGATAGGTAGGCAAGTGTCGTCATTGGGTATGTAATGCACGAAGCTTTCGACCACAGGTGCATCGTCGTCGTCGTCGAAAGCGATGTTCGCTTCGATGTGGACGTGGGCCGTCACTGGAACCTGGACATGGGCGAGAAAGCAGTAAACGTCGGGTTCCATACCATAACTGGGACAATCTATGGTGAGCGAGCGCAGCCGAGAGAGGGGTACGGTCGGCGCGCGGTCGCCAGAGTCCCCCATCAAGTCAGCAACGTTCCAGGCGCACACAGTCCCCTGGATGAACAAGTCCTCGAGGTTGGTACATGCCGCGAGCCCGCGCATCATGGTCGCAAAGGGAATCCGAGGTCCGCCGGTGCGCCATTCGACGGTGTCGGTCAAGTCAATACTGCGAAGGTGCCGCAAAGCGCTGCCTGCGGCCCAATCTAGGCGGACGTTGTGCAGTCGTATCGTACGAAGTTTGGGGTGGTTGGAGAAGTGACGCCCATACCATCTGCAATCCGCACCGGTGTCTTCCTCCGCGCCGATGCGCAACTGCTCGAGCGCGTGCATGGGCGACGCGAGCAGCGTATCGAGCACTTCACTGGCACGGACGTCTGCTCGGCATAAGACCAAGGTCCGGATCCGATGGATGTTGGCAAGCAGCAGGGCAGATGGCAAGAATAAGTCCGGGCCGCAGAAGGCGAGGTCGACGGGCAGGTTTTTGGAACGAACCAAGCCTAGCTCTAGCCACTCCGGACTGCAGACAACGCGTAGGCTTTGCCAAAGGGACGGTGCGGCAATCAGACACTCGCGCCAACGGCGACACACGCCCTCGATGACTGCAAGAGGGCGTTGGGGGAGGAATCCGTGACACCAGCAATCCGCGGGTCTTGTGAGGAAACCGCGTGCCAGGAATAATCCAAACACAAGGAGTAGGATCTCGTTCGGCAGCGCGTCGATCGATTTGACCGGGTTGAGGACCTCAGACTCAGAGAAGCCAGAGGCATCCGCGGAGGACATGCTCATGGCACGACGGGTGCAGGTCATCCGATGGGTAGCGTGTGGTTTCATGGATGCCCTGACCTTCGTGGATTGGCGAACCATCTCGTTGCCAGCAACGGGAGAACTCGGATCGAAAACGTGAGGCATTATGGATCGTCGTCGGTCTGGTGTCGCAGAGGAGTCCGACAGGCAGACTATCGAGTAAGTGCAACCAGAAGTTAGTCTTAAACTAGTTAACAGCGACAGTGTACAGACCAGTACTAACCTGAGCATACGTCGGGTACCGGTACCGTTGCAAATTTTCGACAAGTTGCTCGTTTCTCGGCCACTTATATGCCCCTCCAATCTCAAAGAGACATCAGCTCTCGCAAGGTAGTCGTCGCCAGCATCTTCTCGCGGTGTCACAGAATTGCGGGATGTCGAAAGCGGACAATTGACTACAATCGAATGTGGTTGTGCGCCGAGAGTGTCATTCGCTGTAAGACACAGTAACTTTTTGTCTCCACACCGTTGTATCGCCTTCATCAGAAGGCTGGAGACCTGAGGGCCACTGATAGAAAGTAAGCAGGATTGTTGCTCCCCTTCGCACTCTGGCCCATGAAAACCTGCAAGGGATGCATCTGAAACAGTCAAAGTGGGGCTGTAAAGCAGCGACAAAGACACTCACCAGGCGAATTGGCAGCATTATGACATAGCTGAGCCGCGCCATGCTGACTGCAAGGCGTTTGCCCGATGCTCAGAAGGGCTATTGTCCAACCAGCAGGCTACGGCCTGTCAATGCGAGATAAACATTGCAAATGTGTCATAGATGTACTGGATTGTGAGCGCCAAGTGTACTACAAGTAGTATGCTGGTCAACCGGAATACCATAATAAGGTGGAACTGTGGTGATATGCGAGACAGGTAGTGCACAATATCAGAAGGGTGTAGATTACGGGATAAGCTTCTGTAACCAGTCCGTTATGAGCGAAAGATACATGTCTCGTTCACTTCTGCTCTCTGTGACAGAAACGACGGGCGAGCAGGGGGTCCGCACGACGTTCTAGTTCCCGCAGAGACACCAGCATCTTCTCATGCATCAATCGCAGTCCACGCGGTATTCCATGCTTCCGCGCCCCAGGAACATGCATCTCGCGCGCCTCCACGACAATAGTCCGGAGTTGTTGAGGGAGGGAAGCGCGGAACGGGTCGCTCTGGGCTGCGGTATCGTCATGTGCCGAAAGGATGGCAGACCTGAGTTCCTCTGCGAATGACGCAGAAGCGAAGAGGCCAGAGAGTCGAAGATGGATGAGCGCAGGACACGCGGCCTTGAGCATGCCGAAGTGAAGAAGTCCGTGCGGGCTCCTGTTCCCTGATAGATGCAGGTGCTCCAAGCGCGGCATGGAGCGGGGTGCGTGGGGGAACGGATAGAAGCCATGCACCGCGAGGTCAGTCAGTTGCGGCATCGGGGTAGAGAACAAAGATCCGAGGAGCGAAGGACCTGAGAAGGGCGACGCCACCACGACTGCGAGCGTTTCGACGGTGGGCGCGGCAAGTGTGATGATTCGCAGCGCAATCGTGCTCTCGAGCTCGTACGTGTCCCGGGCTTCGTCCGAAGTGGCTACGACACGTTCCTTGGTCCGGTCATGAGTCCAGTCCGAGAGGAAAAGATGGCGAATGCGTCGTAGGTGGTGCGGTGTGACGTTCAGACGAGTGACGAGCTTCTTCATCTGCTTGAGGCCAGAGATGGAGAGCGACTGGTAGCGATACGGTACAGAGACATCGTGAACATATCGCGACACAAGCGCGAGAGAGCGTGCCGTCTTTCCATCGTCCGTACATGCGAACTCGAAGATTTGAGAGTGCAGCTCGAGTGGCAACGCGTTCATCGTTTACGTTGTCGGTCGTGGGCTGCTGAGACGAGGTGGAGTGAGCGGGGAGTTCTCATCTTGCTCGCCTTTGCCCACGCATTTGCTTTGTACTTGGACATGGCCGCAAATGGTCGAGCTGCGATTGCGCGAGGATGTTGCGCGTTGACGTGCGAGAGTCACGTGGCCCCGCGGTTTGTTCAATGGGAATCTCTGTATTCCGCGGCAAGGCGGTGACCATCTTAGACGCCACATGCGGACCCATAACGTAGCGGAATGGGCTTCGTGGCATTGGTGAGAAAGGATCGCAGCGTATGGTTCTCACACGGGCTTTGGGAAGGCTCATGGGTGTCGAATGCGAGTAGGTTCTTTACGGCACGACAGCGGCAGGAAGACCACTTACGGAAGGATCTGTGGGAGAGACGTTGCCTCCTTTCGAGTACTCATTCAGCATCTGTCCAGCTATCTTCAGTGTGGAACGTTATGCATTTCCGCTCAATTCTCGTTGGCGAGGTCGAATGTCACTCACTCCATCCGGAGTTCTTCGACGTGCACTCTCATGAGGTCCTGTGCACCGGTACCTGCTTATGTTCAGGTTGCGAACGAATATCTGAGGGTGTGATGGGAGGTACTGTATGTTGCGCTTGGCTGGCAATACAATGATCAAATATGGGAGGCAGATGAGAACTGACAGGTGTCGCTATGTAGGTGCCGACCCCCTACGCCACCTCGTTACGACGATGTCGGAAACGTCTTAATACTTTCACGCGTCTCTCACTCGTTGTCTAGTCAGCCTGGAGATCAAACCTGCTGATACTATCGACCGAACGCTCATGTCCGAGCTTGAGTGCGTTGGTCCGCCGCGCGTGCTTGAGGAGGTAGATCATCGACGAAGGAGTCATACCCTCCATACGCTTCGCGGCGCCCTACCACCCGAGCTGCATCAACACCCGTTCAGAAGTGACACAACATCATCGGACTTACGATGCTGGTTGGTCTCACTTTGAAGAGGCGCTCTTTGACCTCGGAGCTCAGCCCTACGACGGTGTTGTAGTCAAGGTACGGGTCTAGCGCGAGCGACTCGTCCTCCATGAACACTCGGAGGTCAGCTTCTTGGCGGCGGAGATGAGAACTGTAGATGGCTATGCGCAGCGTCATGTCAGTTACCCCGACGGAACATGAAAGCGGCGGCTAGCGCTCACCATCCGTCTGGACCCGCGTCAATATGTGGGGATTGACGGACTTGAGCTCGGGAATGACATTCAGAAGCGCCTCAATGGGCACGTTCCGATGGCGAAGCAGCTCAAACGCGCTGTAAGGCCAAGATCAGTAAATCAAGACGTAAGGCAATTCTGGAGGGCGATAGCTCGGACCTCTTCATATTCCCATCTGGCTTACGATCGATCCCATAGCTTTGCCACCGCTGCGCCATGTCATTAGCAACATACAAGGTTACCGAAGCGGAGGACAGACCTGCGGGCTGAGCACGAAAGACTGGAGCAGCTCAGTCACTCTCTTGACTTCCGCTCTAGTGGTCTCGAAACGAGACCATCGAGCATCACCGACGGCACCAACGGTTCGGCCTGAGATATGGGTCAGACGGCCTGACAGCGACACATTGGGGGATTCGCACCCTTCTCCGTCAAGCGGAGATCGGCGTTATCGCTCCTGAGCGTCATCCGATACTCTGAACGGGATGTGAACATCCGGTCTGCAGAACAAGAGTAAGAGCGACGCTGAGTCACCCATAATGCGAGATACCCACAAGGTTCCTCGGCACCCTTGGCTATGAGGTCGTCAATCATGACGCCGATGAATCCCTCCGCTCGCGTAATGACTAAGGATGGTTTGTGCAGCGCGTATAAACCGGCATTAATGCCTGCTACAACACCTTGGCCAGCAGCCTCTTCGTATCCAGTCGTCCCTGTGGTGTTGTGAGCATGTGCGTAGCAACGTGGTATCAGGTCTGCTTGCCGTTGATTTGCCCAGCGAGAAAAAGGCCCTGGGAAAGATGAGTACGGGCGTATGGTAGCAACATATACAACTGGTACCTTGATACGCTTAGTTTCCAATGTAGCTAACAATCGACGAATTAGTCAAAATGGATGCAAGCGAAGTGCGGTAAGTGTCTGAGACACTTACGGCTTAGCTCCCTTGCGTCTATGTGGTCATACTCTACTCCATATGCAGGTCTTACGAGCTTCACGTTCTCTAGCCCAGGAACGGAGCGATACATCGCCTCTTGCACGTCCTCCGGAAGGCTGCACGACAGACCATTAGGGTATATGAGATCTACCCATAGATTTAATACAAGGATCCCATATGATCTCTCCTGAACGTACCTGAGTCGTATCCTTCGGGTTCCAGCCAAACGACGTGAGAAGACTTTTGCGGGAAGCGCATAACCTTTGCCTCTAGTGATGGGCAATATCGCGGTCCTGTCGAGCATTACCCATATTATGAGATAACACAGCCGGGAGCAGGAGATCCTACACTCACCCTTCTTTGTCTCCTGTATATGAACGCACCGTCCAATGTTCGCCCTGACGATATCATGTGTTGCGGGCGTCGTTTGCGTCTGATAGCAATACACTTGGTTGTCCTATTGTTAATCACACTCAACACGCTATGAACACTCGTGAACGGAAAGATCGACTTACCGCATTGGCGACTGTACCGTTCATGAAACTGAAGGGGACAGGGGACGCATCGCCCTCCTGCACTGTAAGTGACGAGAAGTCGATACTATCTTTCGCAAGTCGCGCGGGCGTCCCAGTTTGCAGCCGACCAAGGCGGAAGCCGGCCGCTTTGAGGGAAGCTGAGAGTCCAACCGACGGAGCTTCGTTCATGCGACCCGCAGGGAAACGCTTCATCCCTGTCTTCATGTAAGCACAGGCGTCTATGAGATAATTTGTGTGAAGGGCAGACCTATGTGGATTTCACCTGAGAGGAATGTTCCGGTGCAGATTACGACCTGCGAGCAGGTGATGACCTCTCCCGAATCTTGGTGACGTAGTGAGTAGATGCAACCTTGGCAGGAAATACAACCTACGCATACGTACCTAACTTGACACCTCTGATCTCCGAACGAGGCATATCGTAGGATGTGCTGGGAGGGCCGAGAACAAGGTCAAAGACGCTGCCTGCGCGGATATCGAGATTAGGGTAGCGATGCAGGGATTCCTGCATATGCTTCTTATACAGCTTTCGATCTACTTGCGCCCTTGGGCTCTGCGAAAGCAAGATCGAATTGAGTTGGCTTACCCTGGTTAGACATGGAGTGGACTGACCCAGACTGCTGCACCCTTGGAGCGATTCAACATCTGGAACTGGATGCCCGCAGCATCTAAAAAAGAGGTAAGGAATGTACACCGGAGTGTGAGCATTGTATTCACCTGTGACTTTCGCACATAGTCCGTCGAGGGCGTCGACTTCGCGCATGAGTGTGCCCTTTCCGACACCTCCCATAGACGGATTACATGACAGTTCGCCAATTGTGTTAGGGTTCTGGGTCAACAGGAGAGTGCGAGCCCCAGTCCTTGCGGCACCTGCTGCAGCCTCGCATCCTGCATGACCGCCTCCAATCACACAGACTGTACCCGTATGTAAGCATCCGTGTTGTCCGCTCTCAGCATACGCATAGGCGCACCATCGTATGCGAGTGGATTTGCCTGAGCACTTAGCGACGCATAATGTCTTGTTCTGCAGTACGTCTGTTTGAAAGAGTATCCTGCGCGTCTCAGCATACAGGATCCGACGAGTGCTTCCCGTTTTGCTGTTCCGCGGCGCGACAGGATATGTGGTGATGGTCGGGATGAGCGGACGGGCCGCAGAGACGCGCCCTGTAGGCCCCGAAAATAGCTTATATAAGCCATTTTTCACCCAACGGATCAAACGTCGGGGCTGTACTCTTAACTCCGTTCCACCTTCTTCGCTCCTTAATACCTTCCGTCTCGCTGGTGTCCGTCTCTGTACCCTCTGCACGATGGGCGCATACTATGACGAGATCGAAATCGAGGATATGGCATGGGATGAGGAGAAGAGGGTGTACCACTATCCGTGCCCGTGCGGAGACCGGTTCGAGATCTCCAAAAAGCAACTTAAAAACTACGAGGATATCGCGACATGCCCCAGCTGTAGCCTTGTTATCCGAGTTATCTATGATCCAGTGAGTGGTTCTCTAACGGGCTGTGGTTGCGTGGCCTCTAACGTGCTCCCGTAGCTTGATTTCGAGGATGAACCATCAGATGATGAGGACGAGGGTGCATCCGAGGAGGAGGAAGATGAAGACAGCGAGGAGGACAGTGAGGATGAGCAATTTGAAGACGCTTTGGAGCACCTCACCATTGCGGATGAGCAACCAAAGGCCATCGCAGTTGCCGCATGAGAGGGTAAGCACCCCGCAACGAATGTCTCGTGTCCATCCTCTGATTTTCGCACTGCCTGTCAGATCATCATATCTACTACCCCATTGCATTGCTTGCATATCTATTCCCCAAGTGTATCTACTAGCTGGAGGTAAGTGTATCGCGGCCTTTGCGCTCCCCCTTTCGTGCTCACCTCCGCCCTCACCGCCAGCGTTTTCCCCTGTATTTCTGTCCGTTAATTGAACCTATCCATTCACGGATACGGCGTGCCCTATATGCGTTGTTGAACCATCGCGGAGCTAGTGAGCGTGTTGTCCAGTTTCCTCTCAACAGCAGAGTCTGCACCTTGGCACGAGAGCGACCGGTGTCATCTTGTATATGTGCAAGACATTTCTTCGTACTGCAATGTCCGCTCGTTGATTTGCCCTATGGGATGTCGTCCTGAAGGTGAAGCCGGAGTACTCGAAGACCGTCGGCATGCGGAAGACGTGACGATCCATCACCCGGAAGGTGGCGTATGGTAATTGGATATTGACATATCTTCCCTTCTTACAGCAGTAGGAACAAGCGCCATGGATTGCGAGCAGCACAAAAAGCATCAAAAGAGCGGTAGAAACGGTCATGCACACAACGCGGGAGAGTTCACAATTCACCCCGACTAACAAACTAAAACTTCGAGGCGGATGCGAGCATGCTGATAACGCAGCGCCCGCCAGGTGCCGGTCGAGTAGGTATACAGACTGTGCTGATATAGCGCAGCTATGTGTGACTTAATGCGACACGTCATGGTTGCATCCATTGGATCCAGCTATGTATGCACCGGCACCGCATCCTTGAAGGCAGCCATCAGATGCACAACTCCAAGAGTGACCTGTGGCGACGAGCTGCTACGGGATACGTCACTTGACGTGCACTATAACACCATCTCATCTACCCCGTACCTGGAATACCACCGTTCTCCCACTAGAGTAGTACTCCAGAGCGTGCTTTAATCAAGGCGCGGTGCTATCCGGTGTATCCGGCGGATCCGGCAGTTGCAATGTGTGCTCTGCGTTCGTCTCGCTTGGATGGATGAACAGAGTGCCATCCGCAACGCACCGGTCTACGTCCTCCAAGTTGTGTCTATGCACGTTCACGTCATTAAACGACCTGTGATCTCGTAGTGTCGAGAACTAGATTGGACGTACCGATTCCAAAGGTGCTTCTTTGCCTCAGCACGATATCCATACCAGTCCTGCGGGCAAAGCGCGCAACACCAGCGGTATCTACCGAAGCCATCCAGTAGAGCAGCACGGGGCTCAATCGGGATTTGGGATCCTGCCTGCAGTTCCTCGTCCGTTGCCATTCGCCACCCGCCACGACGATTCCGTCGCAGCGTGTGTAGCTGCATGACAGCTATGTCAGCGAGATCCACGCATGGCGCAGAGGGGACCTGCTTACTGCTGCTGCCCACTTGTACAACCCGCAATCGCGAGCGCTGCAACGACGCTCCACGTATCGGAACCTGAGGTCGCCGTTCACAAGCTCGTCCCACGTCATTGTCGTCGGAGACAAGCCCAGCGAAACCATTAAATCATTCGTCGTCAGGACCAACGTGTCCGAGATGCGATCGTATTGAAACGGCTGGCGCGAGTAATGCATGTCAAAGCTGAGCTCGTATATGTCAAGAGTGTACTTGTCGTCTGTCTGTGGTCTGCCGCTTTGACTGCGCAGGCACGAGTGGACGAGAATCTCTGGATAACGCAGGGGGGCGTCGCGGCAACGCGGGCAGGAGAATGCGGCCACGGCAAGCTCGAGAGGATCCGTATCATCCGGGATGCCTTCAACCGCGGACCTCACTACGGCTCGCATTCTGTCTTTGACCTTCTCCTCCCAGCGTTGAGCGAGGGTCGGCACGAGGGTCGCGAAGTCCTCGAGCTTCAGGGCATCCATTGTGGGTGAGAGCAGCAGAGACGTTATCTCCGATTCGTGGCGGAGGTCGCTCACTTGCGCGCGGCAGAGCATGCGGGCAGTGCGAGGCGTTCGAACGTAATAGGCTGCAATCGCGCTTTCAAACAACTGTAACTTCTGCCGAAGCTTGGCTTGCCTCGCCTTCTTCACTATGAGTTCTCTGGTTTCGGCCAGCATGCCTTCGGCATGACGCAGGACCGAGCCAAATGCTATGTCAACGGTCAGATGAGAGTGACCACCCAGATGTCGACCGGCAAAGTGCTTACCCTTGTCAGTCAACGTCGAAGGCTGCCGCACACCGGGCACGCTGACCAGCGATCGTCGGCCCTGTTCGGTCGAGCGCAATCGGTCTACTTCAGCACCCCAGCCGGCCTCGGTCAACCGGTCGCAAACGCTACAATCAGGTCAGAACGAGTACGATGTACGCCGGAGTCACCGTACACTCACTCCGAGAACCGCTGGCGCCTGATTGCTTCCAACTCGTCTAAACGATCCCGCTTCCTGCCCTCCCACCACTTTTCTAGCGTCTTTGCGTGCTGTGCGATGCAATGAGAACCCAGACGTTGTGATGAGTTTGTTCCGTGGAAGAGCGCACCTTTGCCTTTATAGCGACCTCCGCCTTGTGCTCCTCGTACAACTCCACGCGAGCATCCGGTGATTCTGCCGCGTTCCATGCGTTTACAAAGTCTTGCAGTTGCGGCACATGGTATATGTTGCGTTTCCTCGTGTAGCTATCCCATCTGCGGACCCTAGTGAGCACGGTAATGAAGATTGTCACAAGGAGTCACTCACTCGCAAGGGCAGATGACGTTCAAAAAATCGGTGAACTTCCCGTTGCACTTGTTCCAGAGAGTGTCTCTATCAAACAATTGGAATTCGCGCAGAGTATCATCCCGAACATTTCCTCGCCTGCGAGCAGCATCCTTCAGTCATGCGAGCACCCGCAAGCGGCGCAGAAGTGGCTTACTGCTCCTGCGCGCAATCCTTGCAATACCTCACAAACCATATCCACACTATCTTATGTACGGGACCTTTGCCGCAACCCTGAAGAGACATAAGGAGCGCGTCGCATACGGCATTGGAACATGGAACGCACATGACAATACGTCGAGAACACGAGGTGGATGAACGCCGGTTCACTCATGAACGGTGGTGGTGGAGGGATATCCCTCACTGATTTGCGAACGACTTCCCACGTGTAGGCAAGTCGCGGATTGAGTAAGAATTTGCGAAGAGATTTGCTCGTCCGCACGAGGTTCAGTAGGTCGAGCGGGTCAAGGTAGCTAAAGATCTGATATGCCAATGAAATGAGTACTTCGTCAGTCAATGCGCGTCAAGACGCGCCATACCTCGGTGACTATATCTACCGGCATTTCGGGGAGGTCTTTTAACATACCCCTACGACCCCGCAATGCTCGGCCGGTGCCGCCGCTGGACCGTTTACTGTCGTGCGCACTACCATTACTGGAGTCGCCGCTTTCAGTCATAGCCTTCCTCCTTAGAGGCATCGTGGTTGGTGAGAGCGGCTGATCGCCTGTGTGGCAGATGATGGTGGTGGTCACTGGTCAGAGTGGTCGGAGGTTGACCACTTCGCGAATTATGTTTGGGCGCTTGGTGATTGACGCCCAAAGTGGCTTAAAAGGTGACGCGTGAACGGACGAAGGTGGGCAGAACCTACTATGACCATATGCTGGTAAGTAGACTCATTGTACCACGATTCTAGTTCATAAAAATACTGTACTTATATCATAATCAACTTGAGATCCATCGCGAACTTAAACCCAATTCACCTGCCTGTGCGCAGCCCTCGGGAGTCGTCGCTGTGCTTCCGCAAAGGGAATATGTATGTTTGCAATGTCTCACTTCATTATAGACGTGCGACTTCATGTGGACTGAGGAGTGCGTGAGGAAGCTTCAACATGGCAACTTCAAGTCGAGTGAGTACCCGAAAAGGCATTTTAGTTGCCAAATAGGGCTGCAGGTGTAACGAACGTCATGCAGCTGAAAAGTTCAGGGGCTTCGGCAGTATATAAGATCAAAGTCCAACGGTCTCAACGAACTTCAATCGCCCACACTCGGCGTCCAGAGCACACCCCAGTACAGGCAACACCGACATAGGATCGATGGACTGGCATTTATACCTGTATGGTTCTTGCGAGCTACGCAGTCTTAGAGCCGCAATTCGAGTTGACCAATGGTTCGGAAACTATGGCGGCCCGAATCTCGCATATATTTCGAGAAACGAGGCCTCAAAGACGCAAAACGAGCGAGCCATACTGCAGGCGTGCGCATGGAGGGACCAAACCAAACGTCGATCCTGCATTCCTGGGTGAGTCAACGTTTCATTTCGCGCTTCGCTTATGCACGTGGAGAGCACCCTCTACCCAAGGCAGCAAGTGCACATGTGTGCACGCGGCCTTCATAAAAGGACTCTGCGGATGCTTCATAGATCCCACTTTCTAAGATGCCCCCACTGCCGTGCACAACGTACCTAGTCAAGTTGTACATAATGTCAGCAAGACGTCGTCGATGGTAAGTACAGAGCGTCCACATGACAGATAGGCAGAGACACGGTCCTGCATGCACATTCATACCAAGCGTGCGCGCAGAACCTTGCCCCGGATTGGATGACGTCTCGTTCCAACGCATCTCTACAAGGCGCGCTCAAACGGTTGGCTCCGGAATGCGCAGGCACAGATGCTCGCGTCTTCCATGCACTGTTTTTATGGTCACGCCTTGTACGTTAGAGTCTCTTTCTTCGGCAATCCGACGATACAAGGCGCTGGCGAGTTTGCGGAAGCCTGGAGACATACTTGGAATTTGTTAGACAGCTTGGTCATCGACATGGCAACCGAGAATCAGAGGGACACTCATCCGCATGCTCACCTTATTTTGCTACTACCATCTTGACCTGCGACTTGCAGGTTCAACTCGTCGCTCTTTGCAACACATTGACACACGCTCTAGAGCAGACATTCTTTTGGGTCCAAGATATCCCTCAGGCTTTGAAACTCGAAGCAGTCAGCCAGGCACCAAGGACGCCGAAGCGCTCAGCTCGTGCAGAGTCGCGGAGGACCCAGGCTAACTCACCAAGAGCTGATAGGCCGGAATCCCCGAAAATGGGCCCGAAGGGCCCGGAAAGTTAGGTGCAAATCCCCGAAATGGGCCGTTGAAAAGCACAATCTGATATCCCGAAAAGGTGCCCCCGGCCGGGAGGTCTCATGCCAGGGCCCCGAAAGGGGCGGTCCCCGAGCCAAACAGGCCGCGAGGCCGCCCACCAAGCCTCAAATATAGTGGACCGTCGGCCGGTCAAGCGGCAAGACCCGCAGACGTCCCCAAGGAATTCCAAGTTCCGCGAAATAGCCTCAATAAAGTCCTCAAGAACGGCCAAATGATACCAAAAGCAACTAAATTTGGGTGAGGATTTTGGGCGCTAAACTTGATGTTACATCCACAAACCCCCCGAATCCGGCGCAGCCGGCCGAAAGTTGTGTCCAAATCCCCGAATTTTGGCCATTTGGGCAGCCCCGAAAATGGCCAGTTTGGCTCCGCGGCCGCCTATCAGCTCTTGGTGAGTTGCCCTGGGTCCTAGTCGCGGAGGCAAATCCCGGGCAGGTCCGCCGGCTAACAAGGTTTCCCAGATTTGGTAAGTCGTTGATGTTGTAGACGCGGTGGGCCGAGGACGCGCAGAGTTTCTCTCGCGCGTCCCTCTGCTCGCTCAACACGAGGCTGCCCATCGTCATCACACGAGGCCCTCGCGTTCAAGGCCCTTCAGCAGCAGCAGCAGCAGTAGCATCAAGGAGCCCGTGTTCAGCTCGACGTGCTGTTCCCGCAACGCTGCCCTCCCCTCCCGCGAGACCACATCTAATCTCTCCGCTACGGACTTTGCTCTCCTCTGGATATCTTACTGACCTTGCATGGTTCCTATCCCCATAATCTACGGCTATGTCACGACAAAAGTACGATTCGTCTACACCGGAGTCCGGCTCTCCAAAATCGTCCTCAAGACCGACTTCAGCAGTCGATTCCGAGCAGTCGAGGGCTCGCGCGCACGGACCAACCCCCGGTTCTGAAGCTCACTCTTCCACTCCCCAGTCACCCCAGGGCGTCTCCTCTAGCTCAGAGGGGTATCCATCGTGGCTTCCCAAACGTCCCCCACCCCCCGCTCCTCGTTCGACCCTGCAATCCTCGGTTGCTGGCATGTTCACCGAAGCCGGACCCAGCCACGAGCCTTCTTTCCCTGTGGGTAGAAAGCCGACACCCCGCTCGGTACGCATTGTCAGCTTGCAAAGTGGCTCTCAGGCCGACAAGGATCCTCGGCGCGAGCCCACGGACCAGTCACGCGTTTTCTCTGGTCCCGCTCATGCTCGCGTATGGTCGCGCGCTACCAGTGCTGGCTTGACCCCGACCTTGTTCTCTGCAGGCGGTACGGAGGCACAGCTGCTGAGGCCTAGATTCCGGACTCCCGCTCTGAATATGGAGCTCTTGCGAAACCCTTCCTGGAAAATGCACCTGTTTTACTATCTCTTCCCTGTATTCGTCTTCGCGCACATCCCCCTTCAAACGTTCTTCGACTTCAACACTGTATTCATATTGCTCCTGTAAGTTGGTCGTGAGGTCCTCATGTCTACAGTTCTGACGTCTTCCACAGGGTAGCAAAGCGTCCAAACCCAGAGGCTCCTGGCGTACCCGGTTCTGGTCGTAACTGGGCGCTTGCCGCAGCCGCCTATATTGCATGCTGGTTCACGTGGATATTCGCCGTCTTCATCATGTACGAGCTCGTATATTCTTTCGTACGCCGCTGGCGCGTCAGTGAGTATTCACGTCTTCCTCTTCTGGCTCGCGGGTGACAGTCGGACTGACGTTTCGTGTTCATCAGAGCGCCCGCTAATCCTCCCTATTTACCTCTCGTCACCCGCGTTCAACTTTGCCGCTATGACTTCGTATACAAACTTTTGCTTCATGTACTACGTCCGCTTCACCGCCTTTCTTGGAGAGCATGGTAGCCTCCGGGATGGCCTTGCCGAGACCTTCTACTTCTATTCCCAGAACTTGCCTGCCGTTGCGCTGTTGATGCCGCGTGCCGCTTTATCACTGGCCTTGCTTTTCGCGTTCTCTTCTCCTGAGCCCGGCGCTGTGGCACTCGCGGATGCAGGCATCGGCCGTAGAGACGGGACGTTCTTCCGCGCCTCCGATGAGACGCTGACGAGCTATGCCCGGGGTGTGCTCATTGCCAATGCCGCTTGGACGGCGTGGCGCATCCTTGTTCTCTTGATCAGCTGGTATGTGGCCTCGCTCTTCGTTGCGCATGCGTGATTGCTTGACCCCTTATACTTTCAGGGTCGGTCTGTGGATCGTCAGCGGACAGGGCTGCGCCGGTCTGTGCGGACCACGGTATCGCTGGGAGGAGGAGGACGCGGAGAAAACGGCCTCGGTGTATCACGACAACGTCTCCGAATTTGACGCGCTCCCCTGGTCTTGGAGGGAGTGCACGATCTTACGCATCAAAGACGCATACGACTTCTGTTTGACGACGAAACCCGCGCGCGCAGGTTCAGCGGGCATGTGCGAGAAAGGCCACGAGCAGGAGCCGACGGCGCCTGTTGAGGGCATGGAACGCATTTTTGCGGCGGTGGGTATCCCGTCGACACCTCATGCTGCCAGGCGCCCGGTGCTGTCGGAGGAGCTTTTTGAGAGCCCTCGAGAGACACCGGAAGTGGGCGCGAAGGCGAAGTCTGCTCCGGACTTTTCGTCCATTGTCCCCCCCACACCAGCGGTTCAGCAGAGGGAGAAGCAAGGGACCGATCCGTCTGGCCCCCTAATGAAGCTGCCTTACCCATTCACGGGGTATGGTGCGCAGATCTCGTCGGAAGACGTAATTCCGTTCCCGCCCTCCCCAGCCATCGAAGACAGGGAGGTTCATGGCGAGAGCAGTGGAAGCGGGCAGCATGAGCACGAGGAAGACGAAGAGGAGGAAGAAGAGGAAGAGGTTGACGAAGAGGAGGAAGGGGAAAGGGAGGAGGAGAGTGAGGTGCCATCGTCCGAACGGCGTACGTCGGGCTCGATGTCCAGCCTCGGTCGCCCCGTGGTCTCGCGTTATCCCTTCCAGTTCCGCCGCCCTCGAGGAAGCGTGACGTCCTCACAGATGAGTCCGCAGACGCACTCGACGCCCTACTCGACGCAGTCGCGGTCCACCCAGTCGCGGTCAACCCGGCACTCGAGGTCGACGCAGTCCACTGGCAACGTAGAATCGACGGACTCGTACTCACCGAGGACTAACAGCTCCAACGCGCCGAGCCCGCTGAACTCGAGCTTCAGCGGGAGCGTCATTCCCATGCCGCCGCGTCATTCCCAGGTGCAGAGAAGAGCAAGGGCTGGTACAGTCCCAGCGTTGCCCTCCTCTCCTGGGTCGCCCTCGCCAGCCGTATACCCTGCTGGCCGGCCACGCGCCCGAACACGCACAGCAAGCATGGCGACGGACCCCTCCACCTTCGGCCCCATTCCTATTGGCTCGTTTGAGTCCGAGGAGGAGTACGAGCATGACGAGTCCCTCATGGATGTCCCCGAGGCGGAGGGTTCGATCGAGGAAGCTGAACGCCAGGACAGCGTGGGCCTGCTATCGGCCGCACCGAGTCCTCGCGCCTCGTTGGCCAATCTGCGGCATCGCGGCAGCGCGCTCTCGCTACATAGACGGTCGAACGGGTCAAGGTCGCATTCAGGCGGATCTAGGTCGAACTCGCGCTCGCGCACAACGTCGGCGACGTCTCACTCCGAGTCTGCACGCTCGCGTGCGCAGTCGTTTATTCAGTCCTTAGGCGCTGCTTCCCGATCTTCGATCGACCTCGTGCTCTCGGGCGAACTCCTTGGTACGCCTCTCGGACTCGCCATACGCGTCAACGTCGTCGGAAGCGATTCTGAGTAGCCCTGAGAACCATACCTTCGGTCACCCGCTGCGCGAGCAGTGGAGAGCCGAGGAGGCTGCACATGATATCTCGGACATCGCTGAGGCGGTCGTACCTCTACCACCGTCGCAACCTGGGTCAGGATCTGACAGCTCCCAGCAGGAGCTTCACACCGCCCGGTCGACGGTCTCACAGGCGCCCTCAGAGCAACAGTCTATCGTCAGCATGGTGACTGAGCGCGGCGGCGTGCCCATCGCAGGCCGTTCTGAACAACAGCCGACTCACCAGGAGAGCATGCCCGACATCAGCACCGCACCGCAGTCGTTCATTACCGCTCCTGCGACGATCGAGAGCACGACGAGCAGCTCCGGGCGCACGCAGACGACCTGGGGCGCCATGGAACACTACACTCACGGATCGGAATGGCAGCCGATGTGATCTGCGGCAGCCCAGACAAATATCCCGGGAAGGAAGGAGGATCTTATGGGCGGACTGGAGTTCCTTGGTTGACGTCCGCCTGAACATGGCGCTCGCGGTGCTTCGCTACGTGCTTTGTATTTGCTGCTGTCGCCGTATTTGCTGGATCTATTTCTTTGTTTATACCTACATCTATTCGCACCCCTGCCGCACTTTGCATATATCTAATAGAGCATCCCTTCTTGTTGCATATCCATTCCACGCCCCATTCGTACCCCTCCCCATCTGGATCCCACTCTATCTAGTCTCCGCCGTCCTTCTTCCTCGTGAACACCACCGCCACGCATTCCTCACGCATACGCCCTTCACACCTCACTACGATACGTTCGCGATACCTCTACCTCCTTGTGCTTCCGCGGTTCGCAGGCTATTGTCACGTTCGTTGTGCATAGTCGACTTTCGCTGGATAGCTACTGTTCCGTACACAATAATGAAATACACATTCACATCCACAAGACGAGCAGTCTGTACACGAGAACCTATGGCATTGGCAAGACACATATCCTGCTGTAAGTGCAGTTGGTGAATGCGATTGTACACCCCTAAGGTCACAGCCGTGGGGTCAAGAGCAAAGCTGTACACAACGATTCGACGAATCCTGTCTTGAACACCAAGACTAAGTTGAGTATTCCGCCAGGCAAACTTGTTGAGGTATGGCGCGGGTCCCAGACATAAGTAGCCTGGACGATGAGCAGGTTTCGTGAGTGCGCTTTCGACAGGGGGACTGAATGATTACGCCCGCAGCAGCCTGCGCAGCTCCATGAGTTCCTCGTGGAGCATCGTTGCGTCCAACCTCGAGGGCGGCACCTTCGTTCCGTGGCCAATAACGGGCAAGCGAGCGGGGTCGTTCCAGCTCTCCGAATCCTCGTACGACAAGCGGTCCACGTACGGGCTAAGCGCCTTCATGAACCTCCTCCGCGCGTCGTCAAAGTCCAAATGGCGCGACCGCTGCACCTCCCACCGGAGCTCCTGGAGCCTGCGGCCCGACTTGCTTAGGTGCGATAGGACGGCACGGATCTCCTCGAGGACACGCTCGTCGGGCGGCGCGGGGAAGTTGTCGTCCGGCCGCGAGACGTGCTGTATGTACACCTTCTTGATGCGTAGCCGTCCCAGCGCACGCGCCCGCTCGTGCGCTTGCTGATCGTCCGCCTCTATGGGGAGCGTGTGGCGTCCTGAGAGCGCGCGCCACGCCGCCAGCCACGATCCGTTGCCCGTGAGGCGCAGCGTCTCGAGATCGCGGCACCACTTGACAAAGATGTCTTCCCAGAGGGCGATGGAGACGTGGTACGGATCGCCGCGGACGACCAGCGTGGATATGCGTACCCTGGGGAAGAATTCAATAAGGTCTTGCAGGGCGGACGGCAGCGCGCGAGACCAGTCGCGGTCGAACGCGGTCGCGATGCGGAGGGTGGCGCTGTGCGCCTCATCTTCGTAGCGCACAGCGTACTCGTTGTTATGGACAGTAACTGAGGCGGTTCCAGGGTGCAAGTGGAACCATATACCAAACAGCATGCCTGTCGGGAGGCCTTTGAAGACTGCAAGCAGGTTGCGTTCCGCGAGGCCCCCAAAGACGCTCCGGAGAGAGTAGTGCGCCTCATCGGCGGGTGCGGGACATGGCACTTTGTATAAAATATCGACTGTGCGGGCAAAGGGCAGTTCCAGACTGTATATCAGGGCGGCAATATTCTCTACGTTGTGGTCCTCAACTTGGAGCGTGCGAAGCATGAGTAAGACACGGGATTGGACCGCCGACTCCCCGGTGAGCTGTTGACCGGGCCCAGGGAAGCAATTTAGGGAGTGTTTGAGATGCAGCTCCCAGAGACGCAGCCACATGGGGACGATGTGTGATATGCTGCGGAAAGGAAGGCTCCAAAGGCAGTGGTCCAGGTCTAGGTGGCCGAGACCTGCCACATGCTCGAGCGACACGAGCAGACCACGGAGCTTCAGGGATCGCAAGTTCGGCATAAGCTGTCGGGGAAGAGCGACTTCTAAGGACATCCCAGAACTGTGATTGCCTAACAAGAGGTGAATCTCTTGGACAGAGGGTAGCCCGGGGGATTGAAAGAAAGACCGGAATACGTTCAGCTGGTCGGCATGTGTCACAGAAATGCTGAGCAACCGTATGTACGGAAGCCAACGTTGTAGGACGCGGACCGACGGTAGCGCGGAGATACTGTCGATGTAGATTTCCGGATGTCCGTTCTTGATTTTGTTCAAGAAATAGAGAGTCAGTTTGCGCTTTGGCCCGACAGGGACTTTCCGCCAGAAGCGAGGGTTGGAGCACAGTAATGCCCGCCAACGCCGACAAGTGTGCAAGAGACAAAGCCAATCGCGAAGCTTATCGTTGTCAGTTTGCGAAAAGATGTCGTTGTAGATGTGCTCCAATATGTCCAGAGTGAGCTCAGTCGGGAGCATGTGAATGAACGCGGCGCCGGGCGATAGGCCTGGTCCGTCCTGTTGCGGGCTCCTTGTGCTTCCGTGAAGTAATTCACGTATCACTATGAATTGTCAGCAAGTAAAATTTATTATGATCTCTAATCACTCACATTGTCTAGTGCGACAGAGGATCCCGGTAGGCAGCGTACCCTCGCCGGACTGTCTTCGTGACATTTCGACGCTTAAGCACAAGTCAGTGCTAAAAATGACCCGTTAAGCTAGTCTCAGATGTGCGACACGTTGCATTGCAGTACTATTCGGTATCAGATAGAGGGTAATCCCAGTGGTGATGTTACCTACGGAGGAGGAGGAGGAGGAGGAGGAGGAGGAGGAGGAGAAGAAGAAGGGAGCATGGCCAAGTTTCAAAATGTATAAAGGCATTGGTGCCACGTGGCATCTTGCTGGACGCCGTTCCTGGACCATCATCCCGCTTCCCATCACATCCCCGTTGGGTACTAGGTCCCCACATGCGATGTCGTTCGGAGCGAGTTGTTTCACGGATTACAGTAACTGTCGCATAATGCGTTCCTAGGCCTCCATATCCATCGAACGACTGTGCACTTACTGGCCGCTTAGCGAGTGGAGGTGCGACAGGTCCCTCTTTATGACATGAATCCGCATACTAGCAGTATTTCCGCAAGTCGCGGTTTTTGATATCCCAGCAGGGCCATTGCCGTAACATTTTGTCTGAAGCTAAACATGAACCACACGCTTTCAGCTGAAGCTTGTGTCACCTCTGTCGTGCGAACGGTGTCGACGATGGCACCGATTTAGTCTCTCCTAGGCAGACGTTTACTAGCACCGATTATACTTGCAAGGTTATGGCAGAAGATCAGGACAATGAGGGAGAGGTCTTGACTATGTCTGACTATGTACATCGTCAGCTGCAGCCGCTGCCTAGTACATAGTACTTAAGGACAAAAGGACAAGTAAAGCACGGTAAGCGAGACTTAATCGAATGCTTACGCGCTTACGTTTCACCGAAGGTTTCGGCGGTACTACATAATTATCAACCATTACAGTCCTTACTGACGGAAGGCTATGCAGCGACTGAACCTTGCAAGCACTGTACGTTTACGCGGTCACGACCCGCTCTCCTCTTACCGCCATCATCGGTTCCGCTAAGCACCCCTGTGAGTGACCCGTAGCTGCAGCCAGTACGCTATTCACGAGAGAAGGCTTACACTGTCTTGATCATCGCGGTTCACAGCGCGGTATCCTCATTTACTCCACCCACTTCGCGCACGGACGTATCGCCCTGAGGGCCTCCTTTCTCGACTTGCATGGTGCACAGGCCAGCGGACTCGCGGCTTCTCGCCAACCTCCTCAGCCACGAGAAAGACTACTCAAAGCAACTCTCGACACTCATAGACTACTCTCAGGCCTCTCTCGCATCCTTCTCGGCGTTTGCGGCGGCATGCGCTCCGCCGACGTCCCAGGTCATCATCGCCGTCGCAGGGGCCTTGGCGGGCGCCGATGACGCGTTGCGGAACTACGCGGCCGCGGTGGAGCGATGGCAGGACCAGCTGAGGGCGCTCAAGACGATGGAAGACGACGTGGGGAACATCATGCGTGATAGGGAGATCCTGTAAGTGCACGCCGCTCCCGTTTCTAGTCTCGCGCCATCCTAACGGGTACACCAGGGTCACGCGCCTCATCAAAGCCTCCAAACAGCAGAAACCGAACCGCGACTCTGTCCTCTCCGCTTCGCCCTCGGGCTCGACTCTGAGCGTCACAAAGAGTGAAGTTCACGTTGGACAGAAGCTGTCTGCTGCACAGGCTGAACTTCAAGCGTGCGAAGCTCAATTGGCGGCGAAGGAGCAGGAACTGAACGTCTTTCGTATACACACTATCAAGTCCGGCCTTCAGGCGCGGTGCCAGGCTATGGTCGAGTGCGGCTGGGCCTGGGGAGAAATGGGCAAGGAAGGCATCCGGGTGTTGGACACTCTCGACATGACGAATGGCCACGGTACGTCCCATGCGCACCTCTGATTAGCCGTTCGCATCCTGCCCCCCGCATTCGAGGACGTGGACGGATGAGTCGGTGTTAGCAGTCATCATGCTCATGCTCCGCTGCCGACGCTGACGACTGATTCTGCAGGTTCTCCCCTTGCATATCCCTATATCCACAAGCCCCTTCCCGGCCAGGAGGTAGCCGGTTCTGACATATCTTCTCTAGCGCCTTCACAGTCTGCGTCACAAATCGGACACTCGTCTGGGCCTAGCACGCTGGTGGACTCGACATGGCGCGGCCCATCACCTCTCACGGTCCCTACGGCTCCTAAACCGTATACGCTTCATATACCTCCGGCGCATTCTATCGGCGAGTTCGTCCTGCCGAATGGAACCATTCACGCGACCATCGAGGAAGAAACGGGTGGAGGCAGCAGCGCCGAGGAGGATGAACCCGCGGTGCCTGTCGAAGTAGTCGAGAACCCGCGCTTCACGAAGGGTAAGCCGAAAGCCAAGGCCAAGCCGGCCCCGCCCCCTGCACCCCCGTCGCGACACATCTCATTCTCTCTGCGTGGTCCGAAAGCGTCGACAAGTGAGAACCTCTTGGGCGACCCGACATCGCTTCGGGACGACTCGCCCGCCAAGAAGACGAAGACCCGCGCTGGGGTGTTTGGCAGTTTGGCAGCGCTCTTCCACGTCGGCGGGTCGCGGCATGACGGGGAGGACCCGTTGCGCTCGTCGCTTACGAAGACCCAAGGGAGGTGGCATACACGCATCGACAGGAACCTTGCTTCTGTACGGCGCGGGGACAGCTCCGATGACGATGCGCCTGCGCTCTCGCAATCCTACGGGCCCCGAACTGCATCCCCTCTGCCCATATCGGATCTGGCCCGACAGAACGGCGTCGCTGACCCGCACAGGCTGAAGAAGCGCGCTTCGAAGCGCGGGTCCGTTCAAGCCCCGCCTCCGTCGAGGACCGTGAACACAGACAAGGGCTACTCGAGCGACACCGTCGCCGAGTCCGTGAGCAAGGCGCGCGCAAAGAGCGGCAGACAGAATGGCCATAGCAAGACGGTTTCTGAGGATGGCGTGAACACGCAGCCGTCGACGCCCCGCAAGGGCGCGAGCGCTGGACAGTCCGGCTCCGCACGATTGAAGAAGTCGTCGCAGGTGGCGGCAGCGCTGATGTCCGAAGGCGGATCGTCGCTTTCGCGCGACTCATCTCTGTCTAGGCGGTCGATTGCGAGTGCCCCGGCGAGGACGACCGCTCACGCGGCGACGCCTTCACCGCTCGCGCGCCAAGCCTCGACGTCACGCAAGCGCACGGCATCCCTAAACGTTTCTCCCTCGACCAACGACGGCAGTCCATCTACCCCCTCGAAGCACAAGCGTACTCTCTCCACGTCCGGAACGCCCTCACCACCCCGCAATGCGCTCACGAACGGCGAGCCGAGCCTCATGAGCATAGTGGAAGACATCTCGCGCATCAATAAGCAGTCTGCGCTCGCGCAAGATCCAAGTCGTCTGCTTGTCGTGCCGAAAGCTCCCGGGCCCGTGAACGTGTCTATCAGCGACGACGACTTCAACATCGTGCGACTCGCAGGTAAGCAGCACTCGGAGGGTTCGAGTTCGCCGCCGCCGCCTCGGCCGCGGCTGAAGAAGGAAGAGCGATCGGAGGTGAACAACTACAGGAACTCGCTGCATATGTCCGCATCGGTGTCTGCACCTTCCCTCCCAATTGAGACCGCTAGCCAGCCGAAGCCGCTGCCCGCGAAGGTTCCACTGCGCTCGGCGCTGCGGAATGGTAGTCGAAGCCCGTCCCCGACGAAGGTTCCCGTTCTTCCCCAGCCTATCATCGTTCCTAACGGTAAACCCATCACTACAACGCCGATCCCGCAAAGCGTCACCGCGACGACGATCACCCCAGCTACTATGGAAGCTCGTCGAAAGAGCGACGCTTCTTCCATCTCGTCATACGAGACAGGACACGAGGAGTTTGACGAGGAGGTTTCGCCGGCAGACTCTACTCTGGCGCCGCCGCCGCCACACGACGACCAACATATACACCACACGGCACTCGGAAGTGACATCTCCCACTCTACTGCGTCAACTGCGTCTACGGCAGGTCCACCGGCCCGTCGGAAGAGCGTGCGGATGTCCCTGCCGCCGACGTTCTCCGCGACGCCTCCCGCGATCGACGACACGGACGAGGACGAGGATGCAGACGGCACGCCGGGAAAGCGCAGACACGAACCGTGGTCCTCGCGCGGAGGCCCGCCGACGCCCCGCGCTGAGGCTAGCGCTGCGGGCTGGGGGTCGCGCATCGAGCAGAACGGCGCCCATGACGTGTGGGCGGGAGACTCGAGTGACGAGACGGACGACGAGTACAGCGCGGCGAAGCGCCTGCTATCGAGGCTGGCCAGGAAACACGAGCATCATTAGGTCTCTTGCATGGTTCCCCTTCTTTGTTATTCTGACGCATCGGTTTGTTTGTTATGGGTTTGGCGGAATGCGTTGTTGTGGTCGTTCGGTGGGTCCTGTTTCGCGACATGTACCATAGTATTGTTATTCTGTCTTAATAAACGGTACGCCTTTAATATATCATCTGGATCTTCGGGCCGCAGCTGTACGAAGCCCATCGTTTCGGCCTTGACGCAGCTTGAGAATGATCCTCTGCTATGTTGGGCAATTCCTTGCGTTTGTGCTTCGCGCGAGTAGAAAGGCGAAAGGTCAGTGCTGAGACTCTCCAGTCTTCGTCAGGAGTATCTCGTTTCAACTACGTCTCTGTTCATCGTCTGCCCGACCAGAACTTGCCTCACCTTTGTGACCCCAAGTTGCGGGAAGTTGACCGCCCTTGCCTACTAACAAAAGCCCAGTGCGGTTCTCTGCGCCGGTTGCTCTCGAAAGAGATATGGGTCCATTGATGACGTAAGCCGATATTGGCGCTGGGATTGGGAGCAGTCGACCGCTCCGAGTTCCACTGCCCGGCTCTCTCTATTGCTTACACGCAAACCACGACCACGACCACCCTCACAGCATCGCACGACGCGTAGATAGACGACATGTCTGATCAGGAGCAAACCCCTCAGACCCAGGACGCAGAGCCCAAGGTCGAGGACCCGAACGCGCCCATCAACGTCAAGGTGCGTAGGAGCGAGCAGCGGTGCATTCGCCACACTACGCGCGGCAGTGGCTCAGGCGTCGGAGGGCGCGTGAATCAAGAACAATGTGCTGACGGGCCGTGTCGGTCTGTTGCAGGTGACAACACAGACCGGAGAGGAAGTGTTCTTCAAGATTAAGAGGAACACGAAACTGAGCAAGCTCCAAGGGGCGTATGCGAACAAAGTGGGCAAGGACGTCAACAGCATTCGGTGAGTCTTTCTCCTCGCGGCGAGCAGAACGAGATTTCTTCCTTATTTGCGTTCCTATGCGCGCGAGATGGGCCCGGGGCTGGTGGAGCAGCGACGTCTGTCAGAGTACGGAGGTGCTGACGTCGATCTTCCCCGTTTGTCGCGCAGCTTCTTGTACGACGGCGCGAGAATAGGAGAAGACGATACACCAGCTTCTCTGGATATGGAGGACAATGGTACGGCAAACACCCTAGTTGTATTTCGCGAGCTTGTACTGACATGCCTCATACGACTAGATACGATTGATGTGATGGTAGAACGTTCGTGCGCTCCCTTGATCGCCCAAATGATATGAACTGACGATATCGTGCGTTCGCAGAGGTCGGGGGCTCGGCATGAAAGACTTGCTTTCACTCGTCTTCCTTACATCTCCCTCTGTATCGTTGCGCTCTCGTTTCTTCCTTGTCGTGTTCTCGTACGTGAAGTAATATTCAATGTATATTGTACAGGCTCATGCACCTATCAGCCTGGGGATCTATTACTGCGTCCCCGTCAACCATAAATAATCGTTGGCGATCTGAGCTTGTTTTATCTTGTCGAGCCCGCCTCGTCCACTTGCCGCTCAGCAATCTGAACTGCACGCCTTCTTCGCCAAGTTAGTCTGTTGCTGTCAAGCTCTCCAAATTGCGGATCCCGACGATTCTGCGTGGGCTCAGATATGCTAGAGAATACATTAACAAATCAGGTGCGTGAGACCGGCTCTTCGCCCCGAAGCTGGCACGCGATGCGTCTCGTTGCTTGTATTCAACTCATCAGATCCCCGTATTCTTGGGACAGCCATCACGAATTGATCGTATGACGGCCTCCCTCGACCAAGGTTGACCTGTGTGGGTTCACCAATTGGGAGCACTTCATGACACCATCGCATCCGCTCTACTCGTACATATAGATGAGATACCTCCGCAGCCATTTGCGTTTGCGAGTCAGGGCTCGTTGCCATGCGGCATATCCGGTAGCTGCGATGGGCGTGTTGACCACGATCTCCGCAGATAAATGAACAGAGTGCCATCCTCGATGCACTGGTCGATATCGTGCAAGTCGTGTCTGGCTCGCGGCATCAGTGACTTTGCATCTCGCATTTTGGAGAACGAGATGCGACGTACCGGTCCTGTAGGTGTTTCTTCGCCTCGGCACGACGTCCGCGCCGGTCCTGCGGGCAGAGCACACAACACCAGTCAATGGTGTCATATCCACCGTTTTGAAGCATAACAGCGCGGCGTCTGGCCTCGATGAAGGAGGCCAACTGCCAGTTCCATGTCCGTTACAAGTCGCCACTTGTCATAGCGGGTAGATGACAGCCTGTGCAACTTCGATTTCAGTACGTCAGCGAATGCCATGCATGCTGCAGAGAGGATCTGCTTACCACTGATGCCTCTGCAAAGTGCAGCCTGTCATCGACATCGCGTCAACCAAGCACCATGTATTGAAACCTCATGCTGCGGTTCATGAGCTCGTACCACGTCGCTGTCGCCGGAGACAAGTCCAGAGAAAGCATCAAATTGTTCGTCAGGACGGAGGTGCTGAGACAGGCCGCTGTGTGGAATGTCACGTAAGTACATCTTGTGCCGCTTTCCTTCCGTCGTGATGTTCATAGTTTCGCCCAAGTATGCTCATCAGTGGTTGAGTATGACAATCAGTGGTGTAACTCGAGGACTCCGCACCTCCCTGCATTGTCTATGTAGCCGTATCATCGTCACAATAGACGTGGCAGCGGATGTCATGGCTCTACCATCATCCCCAACTTTCACATGGAAACTACATTCCAAGGTGTTCACGTTCACTCAAGCGTTTGTCTGACTGTCATGCTGCAATTGGCTTGCGCCTGCAATTGTATGAGTACTCAAGACTACTCCCTGGCAACGTACTGTTATACTCCAAGCTCAACTATGCGACATGCGACGCGCATGGAAATCGCTGTGACTTGACTTTCGACCATATGTTAGGACGGACCAGCCTTTGCGTGCTACTTATGTAATATATGAATGGTTCCTGAAACCTTCAGATTCAGAGACAGGACTCCAGTCATCCTCAGCGCTGGGAACCGCATCAGGCCAACTTGATATCTTCAACGAAGCTTAAGACTTACGAATGCCCCTCAAAATGGGTTAAAGACTCCCAGCAAGCCTCGACCACCCGGCCGTCGTCGCCGCGGAGAATGCGGAAAGTGGACCATGGGTGTGACACACCCGACTTCACAAGGCGACATACAAATTGAACGCTGGGACTTAAGCAACGCGCCAGCTTTGCCATTGTCTCCTGCGGTGTTGCATCGTGGCGTCCGTATTGGAGTTGGAGACGAAGGACACGGAGACTAGTCAGAGGAGCGAGGGCTTGGCCCACATCGATCTGATTCACGCCGTCGATCAGCTGTATACCCAGACGGACGAGCATAAGCTACCTACAGTGGACAGTGTCGGCTCGTCAGGGAGCCGTGCGTAACCCAGGATTTGCAGGAATGTCAGCCCGGGAAACGCTGCAGAGATATGACGGAGAAGTTCGAGGTCCGCGTGCAGTCCATCGCTCATGAACTCCAGGTCGAGGTCACGAAGCCGGTTAGGTGTTGGATAGCGTCGTAATATAGTGAGCATCTCCGTGGAGGTGAGGATCGGCGACGTCCACCCCGTTAATCTCGTTATGAACTGGCAGTCCTGCTCGTTCATGAAGATGTAATGTCGGGGATGACAGCGAACAGTGAGCGTATGGAGGGTATCGGGGAGATGAGCGTAGACCTCGTCATCGGGATCCGGATACGTGACAGCGAGTGTATGCAGGTCGCGCCATGGGAAGCTCCCATCCCAGTCTTTCGGCCATAGTCGCTGCCGCTTCGTGCCAGGCCGATGCCCCATCTCCAGCTTGAGGACGCGAAGGTTCGGCATCCGTGCGCACATGGTGAGGAATGTCGTCGTAGGCGGCCTGTGGAGCAGCCGCGGGCCCCCGCGCAAGGTGAGCTCTCGTAGAGAGCACGGGCATAGCAAGGGTACGCAGCCAGCGGCAGGTGCTGGACAAGGGACCTAGGCCCGAACGAGGAGTTGGGACGGCAGCGAGATACTTGAAGATGAGGACGAGGCAATCGTAGTCCAGGTCCGTCAAACTTCGCTTAAGAGATTAGGTACACTGAATCTTCGAAGAAAACACATAACGCAAACCTCGCTCGGAGCCCGGCAGACCTCGATAATGCAGTCGGCATGCCTATCAGCGTGGTTTCGTAGCTGGAGTACAGAGTAGAGTGGTAGCAAGCACCGCAGAGGCGGCGCCGGTTCTGAGTCAAACGGTGCTTCCCAGGAATCAGCAGAGTCTGTATTCCACATAACCTTGATAACAAATTATTCAAAGCTCGACCAAAGCTGCTGTACTCTCTCGTTCCTATGACATCCACGACAGCCTGAGGCACTCAGGCGGCGCGCAGAGGCTGATGTCCTTGATGACGCTGCCCGCCGTCCGATGGTGACTGGCCGGGCGAGATTTGGCACCCGGGCAGCCCGCAAAGGCTGATGTCCTCGACGACACCGCCCGCCGTCTATTGACGGTGTGGGTTATAGAATAGAGTCAAGAAACAAAAGAAATTCAGGCAAATAACCGCCCCTCAATGCATGCGCACCTGATACCTACTATACGTACAGAGTGGCTTGGCAATGCAGTGGCGGCGCCACGTACAGTAGTACTACTAGTCATCGATCCAACGTGTTGTCATCCAATGATACTCCCATCTTCACTTGCGCGCGTCGGATTCTGATTGAACTAGAGCTGACACTTCCAGCTGTAGTCCGTCACACTCAGTGCACTCTTGTGCGTTATCACAATGCAGCCCTCCTCTCGAACGGAGTCGCTAACTTAGCTTGCGTAGATTATTGCTCATCGAATTCGTCGCTGCGACCGCAAATGACCACAGGGTCGACAATGCGATTGTTCGCAAGGATAAGCAAACTTGAAGTGTACCCCTTCCGGTGAGTTCGTTCTGGTCTAAGTTAAAGTGGGCGTTGTTGATTCGGGTGTAGTTCTGCTGTTGGAGGTATAGGCCGACGAAAGCATATTATGTACGCCGTGAAGTTAATCCTACGTCGCGGGATAGTGATTCACGATATTGCAGTGGTCTGTTCTGCAATACGTCATCATTCGTCCAAGTCAGTCGTCAATTAGGCTCGTCTCTCGCATATTATCTGACGTTGTCGAGCAGTCCTCTCCATCTTCGGGATCGTTTGTGAGTACTACGGTGTGCTCTGCGAGTCAGGACCATGGAGTATCAGGACGGCGCACGCGTATATCACCGTTATAGACGGTGTTAGCATCACGTACGTCGTCTTTTCGCCTACACGAATCCGTGTTTGACGGGCCCCATTCGACTTTGCAGGGTTGCGCTCTATGGGCTGCTTATCTTCTATGGCCTCACCAAGGAGGAGCTTTCGGGGAAGAAGCCCTTGTGCAAGTTCCTTTCGATCAAGCTCATCGTCATGTTCACGTTTTATCAAGGGCTCGTCGTACGTTCTTCTCGTCGCACCGCATTTCTTGCTTGCTTGATATGGTTTGCAGTTCCATGCGCTAGGAGGTCGCGTGATCCACGCGACGAAGTACTGGACGGAGACGAACATCGCTGATGGGCTGAAAGCCCTCGCAATTCGCATCGAAATGGTCATCTTCTCCGCTTTCATGATGTACGCGTACTCGTGGCGCGAATGCATCGTCCCCGGCCATCCTCGCATGAGTATCTGGCGACCCCTCTGGGACAGCATCAACTACAGTCCATGCCTTTCTCTCCGCTCCTTCCTCCTGGCGTCGTCGCAGATAGCTGATCACTCCCGCAGAGGATTCGCGATCGAGATTGCCGGCTCCCTCAAATCCTTCATTGACTTCGCCCGCGGCAAACCAAGCACGCGCGGGCCCCGCGTGCACGTCACCGACTCCGAGACGGGCAAGACGTACGCGAAGATGGACTTTGGCGAGGCGTTCGGCGTCACGCCGCGCCCGTACGACGACGGCGCATCCCACCCCATGTCCGGGAGCGCCGGGTCCGGCGCGGGAGTCAGCACGCGCGGCGCGAATGGCAACAGTCACGGGGGCTTTTCTGCTATTAACGGCGCGGACAGGTCAGGACGCGTGTCAGGATCGGGGTCGGGGCGCGGCAGCCGCGGCCGCGGGAAAGCTATGACGAGAATGTGAGGCTCGCGCCGTACACCTACGAAGGCGGGAACGCGTTGAGCTCACGCGTCGGACAGATGCGACCCAGCGGCAACAGCCACAGCGAACATCCCCCGATTCCAGGGGTCCTGACAATACCGAGAATGGATTGGCATGTTTTCCCGTCAGAATCGTGTCAGTGCATTCCCTTTGTTTTCGCTCTGACAGGAAAAGTTTCCAACTACTTCTAATACATGTCAAGGATTGTGGAAAAAAGGGATGTTTGCCGTGAGCAACTCCTCGGACTCGGACGCGCAAGGGCGGTACTACTCCGGGCCGATCGTGCAATGAAGCTTTGGAAGCATCCGGAGGGATCGTCGGGGAGGTTACGAAGCGTGCTGCCAGTACGAGAGGCGGTGTTGGGGTGTCCGAAAGGGAACGGGAGAGGAGGCGTATGGCGCGCCAGTCCGAGCCTCTAGCTTACTTATCGTCTTGCTTTCCTGTCTCTTTTTGCGGCTCGTGTGATCTCTACTGTTGCTACCTTGTGCGGTCAGCTCGTGCATGTATGGACTCTTGCTTGTATGTAAACCCGTCTCCGCATAGAAATGGTACCGGTGCGGTCATCCCGGGACATACGTCCCTCTCATACGGTGCCATCTACATATGTACCTCGCGCACACCGGAAGGTTGTCCTGCACGCGCTTCCTTCAACCCGCTCCGACAGGCGATGGCCGTGCCGATTTGTCCACCCACGCTGTGTTTTGTACACGACGGTCTGATCTTGTTGGTGTGATTAGCACGGTCTTTGTGCTTGGAAACCTCGAGCCACTAGCATAAGCGGAATGGAGGGGAGATAGATTACGGCATGTCGCCGTGTGGTCGGATGGTCACCGGTGGACTCACGCGCATGTTTCAAGTTCCGTACGAGGGCTGGTGGGGGTCGACGCCAGGCGCTCCGGAAAGACACTAGGAGTATGCACGATGATCTGAAGACGAGACTCACGAGCGTTGCGCGAGGCTCGCTCATCGTCGCGCTCTGCGCGCGCGCGCCTAGGGTTTCCTTTCGAATGTATTGTTTTGAAACACCACGTGGCTATTGCACTTGAGAAAGAGGATACCTGTGGACCCACAGAAAGGAATGCATTGAGGGTAATCACCCCTGAAGTTCATCTGTGCCGCTAGCATACACTGTAGCTACTTGCAGGCCATTGCCTACCATAGGGCTCGGCCCTCCCGGGCAATAAACACGGATCCCAAAAAAAAAAAAAAGTTCATCTGTGCGCTCGACATACCGGTAACCATACATATGTTTCGGGTTGGGCTGGCCACGGACGTGCACGGTAGTCTTCGGCAGCGTGCGGCGAGTCTCTGCGAGCTCAAGAGCACGTACCCAAGCAAGGGTACCATGCATCCTCCTTGATAATGCAAGTAAAGTCGTCGCAAATCGAGAACCACGCACTACGCAACCTCCTTGAGCTCCACGTCATATGGGCTGGCGGGGTGGTCGGCGGTGCTCTCCGCTCCCTCCGCGGACGAGTACGCCGTCCCCTCCACACTGTCATCCTCGGTGTACTCACCCGCACCCGGCGCGGCAAGGGACGCGCCGAGCGAGCCGACCACTCTGAACTCAAGAGTGCCGACAGAGGCTAGAGAGTGCTGGTGCGTGGAAGCGTCCGCTGCCTTGCGCAGGTCGGTGAGGAACGAGGAGACGAGGATAGCGGTGACGCTGTAGGGATGCGCCCATGAGTACCGCAAGACATCATTCTGGGCGGAGGAAAGCGCACGGTTCGGAGAAGGTGACAAGGTAGCTGGGTAGCAGTCCGACATTCTGAGTGAACACCTGGAGGGCGACAGTTACATGCAGGTGTCTACTGGGAGGAGGAGAGCACGACGTACCGACATTGCGGACGTAACCATCTGGGTGATGTTGATTGCGGTGAGAATCCTATTCGACTTTTTCAGTCCGTACGCTCTATGTTAGACACATGGAGGCGTACATGAAGTATAGCGTCCCTGCAAGATGTCCGTTCGTGGCGTGGTCAGGGATACGTCGGCCTTGGGGAGAGATCGCATGTCGTACCATCACGGAGGAGGACCGTCGCGAGATTCATCTTCCCCCTCACAGACAAAGCAAGCCGGTGAGTTTTGTACTGCGTCATCCATGTGATAACGACCATGGCGATGTCGGCGATGACCAGTGGCACGCGAGCCAGGAGCGAGACTGGTCGAGTAAGATCAGAATCTGGCTTGACGCATATAGTGTGGTACAAGACATACAGCTGAACAGTGCGGAATTTCAGTATTGATGTCGACATCTTGCTGAGGAAGGAGCACTCACGGGCCTTCCAGGCTGTCCGGCAATGTGCTGCCAATGAAGCAACCTGCGACGGGATCCTCGTATACGACCTGCCAATGCTTCGATACCTGTGGGACACCATGAGACAACGCCACAACCCAAAAAGTAAAAAAAAAGAGCCACTTGCCAGATTGATGATGAGAGGTGATAGCGAGAATACGAAGATGAGGACAGCCCAGAAGATATTCCTTATCAAGGCGTAGGTACGCAGAGCGGAGAACGCTGAGAAAATACGGGGACGATTGTTGAGGCTCAAAGCACGTTCATGGGGGTGGATTACACACACCCGCCCATGGGAGGTATTGCAGACTCTCGAAGAGTATGCTGAAGACCTGTTCCATTTGACAACTACAGCATGGACTCAGATCCTGCACCTGAGCTCGATAGCCGATCAACAGACCTTGTCTGAAGACGCAATCGCAATGTGCCAATCAGCAACGAGTTTGCCAAAAGGCGATGCAGGGCATACCAGGTTGGTGGAAAACGACCAAAACGGATTGCCGTAGGCTGCAAACAGCAGAGGGAGGTACCGGTTCAGCATGTAAAGCACAGCAGAACCGGTGAGTTGCCGTCTACTGAGGTACTGAACCTCCTCTTCCAACGTTGTGAGGTTGTAATACACGAGCAGTGCTATGGATGTCCGGTAAGACAAGCTGCATATTCGGCATTGCACAGCTGATCGAGACGCACCCATCGTCGCCACCTGGCAGTAACTAAGTTTCATACTGGGAAGGAGCCGGCTTCAGCGAGCGGTGTCTCGGAGCACAGTGTCTCACTTACGTCTCGGCGAGCTGTGAGATGAGCTCGTCCGCATCCGAGGTCGACATCGTGAATCACAATGGATTATGGGCCAGTGATAAACGTGAGATATGGTGATGGAAAGAGGAGAAGAGAGATTCGGAGAGAGAGGACCAAGACGAACCCTCCTTATGCAATTCAGACTCGAGAAGGCCCTTTTCTTCGCGGCCCTCCAATTCAGCGCCATGTGCCAAGCACGGGTCGGTCCCGGACAGTTGGGTCAACGGAGATGATCGCCAGACGGTGGGCGCTCCTCGGGCTCCAATGTCTTGTTGGTCTTGATGCGTTGACTCCCGTTGAGCCGGAGCGGTGATCTCTCCGAGTCTCCGTCGCTGCTCTGACTCTGAGGCTTCCATATGATGTGTTCTGTTACGATTCTGATGCCAGACTCAGGGACCCCGTGCGAACATGAGTCTAAGTCATGAGTTGCCCAGAGCCATAGTGCGAAGAGCTCATTTATCACTAACTCGAACTGTGGGCGCATCAAAGAAGTGGCTTTTAGCGTGTTTGCGGCGGAATCCGGATGCTGAGACAAAAGTCTTGAATGCTCGCCCTGCTATATGTATCAACATCTGCTCTCCTCGCAGTATTCGTCGTCATGATGCCGTCGTAACGGCTCGATTACAGGGAATTGCAAGATGTTACAACCAGCGGCGACATACTGCAGTACTGCATGTGCTGGACTGTTCTGGTAGCATGAGTAGCCGTAACTCTTAGCCGGAAAGCCTACAGCTCGAGTCGGAGTCGGAGTAGTCTATTAAAGAAGATTCAAGGGCAAGACTCTGGATCGAAACTTGTCCTCGGCACGTCCCCCGTCGTTTCACGATCTACGTTGTATAGCCACTGATGCGAAGCAGCTATGTTGCTGCAGCGATGATTTGCCCCCGTTCGTCTGTTGCAAGCGCGACACTTGCGTTGCCTGTGGTCAGGATCTGTCAGACAAGCCTCGCGAGCTGTTGTGTGCGTGAAGATACCAACTTGCCTAACCCGGAACGATCCTCAGGTTTGCAGTGCGCGTGCTACCTTGAGAACGTACAGGTGTCGCGGCACAAACCATGCAACGCACCCGTTTACCGCCACGTCGATATAGGCTTCGCCGACTCCCGCAGATGCGGCCACTATACGTCCGCCATCTTCCTCGTTGCATCTGATAGCATCCGCACCAAGCAACCACCTCCCCGACGACCACTTGACAAAGCACCTCGTAGCACCCACACGGCAGCTTGCCCGGTCACGGTATGTATCCCGCCACATTTTCTCTCCTGCCTGAGGGTGCTCGACCTCTAAAGCTCGACCTGCATGCTTCCGGCCCTCAGACTGTGTCTGCGCCACGGGAGTCTCGTTCTATAATCCGCGCCCTTCGGACCCAGGTCCTGCAGCACATGTTCATGCTCCCGGAAGGGAAAAGCTCCTCTCTCGAAAACAGCAAATCATCGCCAGCAGCTTCCGCGAGTGCGAGAGACGGGGGCGCCGCGACTTGGATCTTCAGATACTGGCGATGTCGAAGCTAGCCAATATCGGCTGGGGACCAGTGGCGGCACTGTAGGAATTTGGTTAGCAAGCATGAATGAATTGCTGACATGTGCCACCAATCCTTCCGCACCTCGACGCACTACATCTGTACGTGACACGTCCTTGCAGCACGATGTAGCACAATGAAGTCGTGTATGAATCGGTGGAAGTAATGATACAGTAATTGTAAGAGCGATACACAGGGAGAAGCCATCCGGTATCATACAGAGAGACCCGTGCCGCTGTCGAAGTTGTCAGACGCGACCATGGTCATGACGGCCACGTTCTGTCATATATCCATCCCGCGCCGGTCCCGAGGAGCAAGAATAGCGCTATCACCACGAGCGTCCATGTCGGGATGTGTGGAAGCGGCGCTCCTCGGCCTGTGCTTTCTAGAGCGGCCACCCGGGATGGTGCTCTCGACAAGCGCGACGCGTCGCCCATCGTGGTAGCCGTACGATGCGCGGCATGCGGGGATCCGGCGGGAGGTCGTGATTGATTGGGAATTCGGTGGTCAGACGCGTCGGACCAAACCGACGACAGTCGTCCTACTTCTGGGAACATATCGTATTGGGGCGGAGCGGAGTCGAGTGGGCTCTCTTCCGACGTTACATCCCCATGTGTCCGGCGCTGTTCGGTCCGTACTTCGTTCAACCCTTGAGCGGCTGCGCCCTATCGAGAGGTTAGCTACTCAGAAGACGACACGAGGTAAGCGCACTCACTGTGACCCCATGATCTATGGGTGGCAAAATCTCTTTCGCATCGACGCCGAGCAGCGTGAGCTCGACGGGAAGACACCAGGTCTCTGTTACTGCTATGTGCCTTCTGTTGGCCTTTCTTATTCTACCCGAATCGGCACACGCACTGACCTAGCACAAGCAGCAGCGCCACGGCTCTGCGAAGGTGTACACGGTACATGAGGGTCGTTCACGCTGGCGAGAGAGCGTCGTGGTCCAGGACAGAGGAACCCTCCCGTCTTTTCGGGGAGAAAGGAGAGTGGGGTGCATGTAGACCCTTAGGCCTTGAGCTCAGCACGCCAGCTGCTAACGCCATGTGACGTTATATGAGGGCAATGGAAAGGCCTCGGGCTCGGAATGGCGCGATCTCGGTCTCCCGTAACCGCATCTTTGGTACCTGGATGCTGTTTTGCTCTAGCGGCTGTGAGAGCAGTTTGAAGCAACGTTCGTGGTCGAGGCGTTTGGGATGATGGTTCGGGTACAAGAAAGGACTTCCTCGGTGTGTCGTGGGAGTCCACAGGAGTCCTTCTCTTTAATGGCCAGACAGCCAACGTGCTTGGCGAAGGCTTGGCAGGGACGCATTTCCCCGGAGGAGCGCCGCAATGTGAGGCGCGAGCCAGTGTCATCGGTCCAACTTGATAGGTTGGAGAAGGATATGGCAATGGTGTCCCATATCCAGGACCGCCGCGCAACTCTCATATTGATAGTGGTCGTTGCAGCATCCGCACATGCTTTGTACCAGCTGGAAGACATATACAGTGACAGTAAGTACGAGGAGTGCTATAATAAGCGCCACCACCAGTGTTTGCTGAGAATGGAACAGTACTGTATCATTATCATGATGATGCGGCCATACACCAAGCAAGGTGATATCAATCAGGCCCGTTCATACGAACGGTCAGTCTGTAGTCTACCAGGACAGTATCGCGAATTCACGATACTGTCGGAGACACTACCTGTGTGATTAGGCTGCCAGGGGAAGCGTCACTGCCCGAGCACAACAGCAACATGGAGATTCGTGCGAAATATATACCGACTCCGAGTCCATTTCATACCCGCTTCTTCAGACTCGTATAGAGCATGATCGCAATGCCGAAGGCAAGGAATGCATTATGAGCACGTCGAAGGAGCTTCCCTAGCCATGGCGTTGAACCGCCAGTGGGCGATCCGCTGCTAGGCGCAGAGGAGGTACTCGGACCAGTGCCAGAACCGAAGCCCGAAGCCTTGCTGCCACCGGCCACAGGGCAACCATGGGGCGTAGAGCTGTCAGGGCGATATGACCGCTACTGCTACTGGGTGGCGATCCAGGTCATTGCCGCGCTGTCACAGGTAGCGGTGCTACAGACAGACGCGCTTCCCTACCCACTGCGAACTAGGTGAGTGCTCGATCTCTACAGCGGATAATTCTTGATACTAGGTTTATAACCCACTCCCCTGCCTTCAATGGCCGGGCGCTGGGAATGTGTCCCGGGTTGGGCCCACGATACGCCGACCTTTTCTTATTTCTCGGCCGCTCTCCACTACCCTATAGCCATAGTAATCTCTCCCCCCCCCTCTCCCTCCTTCCCATGTTCAGCCCACTTCATGCATAGTATTAGAGCTAGTTACTAGTACATAGCTGCGCTACGCCTACCATAGGGCTCGGCCCTCACGGGCAATAAACGAGGATTCCAACAACAACAACAATTCTTGATACTCAAAGAGAATTTCGGCAACAGCCTATCCCTTGGGCCGCTGTGTCGCTGATTGTCTCCAATCGTGCGCGGATGGAATACTGACATGTTGCAATTTCCAGCACCTTAAATGATGCGTACGTACAAGACGCAAGCAAACCCAACGTCCAAGCGAAACGAATGGTAAAGCTAGTCGAAGCCAGCTAGTCCGAAGAAACGCACAAAGCAATGAAGATGTGAGGAGAACTGGAAGAGACGTCCGCAAGAGTGGTCCATGTTCTGAAATTTCCCCGAAATAGCAGGCTCACAGCGCAGCAACCACACCGATGGCGAGCGTGCCAGCCATGAGCGCCTTGACGGAACTGCCGTAGCGAGCCGCACCGCCATTGCTGGAGCCGCCAGCAGGGGAGGCGGTGGGAGAGGCGGTGGGAGAGGCGGAGGTATCTGTGCCAGAGGAGAGGCCGACAGAGCTCTGCGTCATCGCGGCCGACGTGGCAGTGCCTATGGTATCGCTAGCGGTGAGGGTAGAGCTTTTTTCGACCACAGTGTCGCTGGTTGTAGCGGTCCCGGTAGCGGCCGCCGTGTCAGTAGTAGCGGTGGCAGAGCCCGACGCGCTCTCCTGCCGACAGTTGGAAGGTCAAAGATCTACGAGGCGTTGATGATGAGGCCGGGAAGGTCACACTCACGGTAGATGAGCTGACGCTTGACGAGCTGGAAGAGCTACTCGAGCCCGAGGGGGTCACGCTGCTGCTAGACCCAGTGAAGGTCCTGCTGGACGAGGGGCCGGGGCTCGAGGACCCCGAGTTGCTCGTGGCGATGTAACTGCGGAAGCTTTCTGTCCATGGCTCGGAGCTAGACGAGTGGTGGTGGTAGACACTGCTGCTGCTCCACCTGCTCGAGGAGCTTTCCGACGCGCTCCTTTTGTCCTGCAGAAAATTTGAACATCGGATGGGTGAGAGCCCAGAGACTTGTTACATACGAGAGCGCAGCCAACCACATTGCGCTTTGCAAGAGCGGGGGCCGATGCATTCACTGATGATCCGCTGTCAGCGCAGGTGAATGGAGAAGCAGGAACTAATGACGGGACATGCCTTGAAGAACGACTAGAGCTGCGCCAACTAACATATTGAAGAAACGCATCTTACAAGAGGGTAGGGAGCGGAGGGCTGTTTACAAAAGAGCGAAGGGATGCCGGAGATTCGGATGAGGGGGGAAAGATGTGCAGTCCTGCCCACCAGAGCTTGTTGGGGCCAGCTATTTAACATAGAGCAGGTTGGAAGACAGCGCGCCCTCCGTGTTCCTTGTATGGACGCATGAAATGCGGATCCGTGCGTGGAAGGTTTGGCAGCTGTGCATGCTTGATTTCAAATAATCGAGCAACCCGGAGTAGGACGCTGTGTGTGTAAAATCATGAAACCTCACCTACCGTATAACACCACCACTGACTTACAGGCCTTCCATGTCAATTCAAAGCTCAGTGAGCTCCAGCGAGCTATCTGTCAGGAGCACAGAAAGCGAACGCGCAAACAAATAGTATAGCGTTGTTCATACACCTACGTTAGAACCATATACACATCCGTAGGTTCTTGTATGACCGTGAACTGGACGCGGCCAGTCTTCGCCTTCGCATGTCTTCTGAGCATTGACGAGGAGGCGGTGTTGTTCGCGCCCTGACATGACATTCTTACGGGATCTTGGTCTGGAATGGTATTGAACGACTATATTCCCGCATGTTGTGTTCGGCGAAGAGCGGTTCTGTCAGTCGATTCCCACCGCGTGCTAACCGTACCGGGCTGGTTTCAAGACGTCAATGTGATCAGAAAAGCAACGATGATGTCGTATTGGCATGCAACGACCACGTTTGAAAGCGACTGCGCACCTAGTTTGCCAGAGCACCTCTGCTCATGCTCAGAGGTACTCGGCATGCGACTTGAAGGTCGATGCTACTGTGGGCCTGTGGCCATGCACGGCGTGAGTGTGAGTGGTCGCCATGGTAGAATGAATGGCTACTTTCCACAATGAACAGCTGCTGTCGGATCTATCCTTCAGGGTGAATGGTGCACAGGTTCAGATGTCCAGGGTCGGCCCCTCAAGAGATGCTGGGGATGTCCTGGGATGTCGCGCGCTCATGGGTAAGGCAGTGAATGTGAGAGAATAGCATAGGCACTGCAGCCGTGAGGACCGCTAGAATACAAGCTTCTCGGCGACAGCTATGATTTTGGGTCAGCTTCCTGCTAGCAGACAACGACCGCATTCCATGTGCAGGAGGGAATGGTGAGCGCACCCTCACTAATAAGACCTGCAAACTGCTTGAAGGCCCCAAACATGTACTTTACACCCTCTTGGCCGTAAATGCAATCAGAGCGTATGAGGGCATGCGAGTGGTAGCCTAATATGGTAGCTCGAGACTCGAGTACAGGCCGAGCATCAGCGCCACAAAGGGAGAAAAAAGCGCCCTCGGCATTCCCCGACACCTCAGATTTACGATGCAAGGTTGCAACGGACTCCATTAATTCTAAAGGATACGAACTTGTATACAACCCCATGTCCACGCCAGCAGAGGAGTCCAATCAGAATACGACACATCAGCCTCTCGGGGGAGTAGTCGCCCACGGGGCCGTCGTGGATCAATTCGCCGCCTATCCATTCGCGACTGACGAGGAATTTCAGGTACGCGGTTTTCCTTCCTACGCCATGGGGGTCCTACGATGAACCTGGAAAGGGCTCGCCATGCTGACAAACGGTTTAGCAAGGCCTTGCAGGTATCTTAGCGAGCGGAGCGCTGGAGGGCAAGTCTGAGGAAGAGAGAGCCGAGATCCTGCTTCGCTCAGAGGTCTTCTACTTCAACAGGTTGGCCGTTCATCCCCGCCTTTTGCAAATGGAGATCTATGGCTTATATGTTCTTCGAAGGCGTACTGGATCATCGCTTACGATGGAGGATGCGCGAAGAGCGCGACAGCTCAACCTACGCGAAGCGGTCCCGCCTCACGACCGGGTAACAGTGAACCCCTCGACAACTGCGACATTGAACGGTAGAGAGGAAGAGCCACAGATGCTCTCCTTCGCGCAACTGAAAGCGTTGATTGAGCAAGGTCGGACGGACGAGATACCCAACAACAAGGTGATCCCAAACGTGCTCAGCGTGAGTATACATCTGAGACTATCCACTCTTATGGCTCACTCAGAAGTTGTTTATAGTCCGAGTCTCCCAGCGAATCGAGGGCGCCACCTCGGAAGAAGCCTTGGGAGGTCAGTGCTTCCGCATAGCCTCGTTTTCCCCGAACGGAAAGGACATTGTGTGAATGTACGATATGTGTAAGAAGGCGGGCTAGATTTGTCAATCACTGCGAAGCGCAGAGAGTCAAGCTGATTTGTAAGTAGACGGGCAGAGCGTCTCTGTCTCCGTCCTTCCTGTTTACTGTCTTTCGACCTGGAGAGAGATGGCTTCTCTCTCATAGTCAATCATTCAGATTCATTCGCATAGCACACGACACGTGAAACCACGGATTTCCAGGCGGAGTGGCATCATATCGCGCACCAATCCATGCATTAACCCGCGTTAAGTGATATCGGAAACCAGAGCTGAAGCAGTGTCCGTAAGCCCAAACAACGAACCAGACCCTTGTTAAATCGCAGGACCCACGACCTCCGCTTACAACGCCAGCACGGCCATTACTGCAGCAGCGGCACCAACGACGCCAGCCCCAGAGATGACAACGCTCACGCCCGCGCCGTTCCGAGCTGCGGTCTTGAGCGGATCCTGTGCCGAGCCCGTCTGCGTCTCCGCGGCGTTGGTGTTCGCAGCCGTGTTCCCCGTCACGACCGGCGTCACGCTGGTTTGCGCGACGGTCGATGCGCCAGTGACGGAAACCTGGACGGTCGACGCGCCGTTAGGGATGGTGAGTGTCTTGTCGTCAATGGACTCGCCCGCCTGCTGGCATGCTTGAACATAGGCTGTGTGAGAGGTCACGTCAATACCGTTTTTCAAGAATATTGCGTCGAAGGGAAGTGTACCGTCGTAGTTCTCCTGGCCCTCTTCAAGCACAGACTGGTCCGGCTCGATACTCAGCGCGCACTCGAGGCAGTCGTAGAGGCCTTGGTTGGTTGAGCTACTGCAGAGGCAGCTGACCTGCGACGAGCAGCTCGAGCTCTGCATGTGCGAGTTGTGGTCAGGGAAGACGGTCACGACGTACGATACCGCATGGTGCGTACCGTCAGCGCGGTGGAGATGGTTGCGCATTGAGATTGGCACTATTCGTGGTCCATGTCAGGCCTTATTCAGAACAGCCAAAGGGCTGCGTTTACCTGAGGCGGGATCTGGGAGGGGTCGAACCCTGTGGCTTGACGCGCGAACAGGTGAACCGACTCGGAGGGAGACCTGGCATTGACAGCGGAGGCGGCCGCTGATCACCGAATCCGATGAGTAAAATCTCAGACATGTCTGGCAGTGATCGTACCTTGACCCGCGAGGAGAGCAACAGAAAATACAGCGAAGGCGTACATGGTGAAGCGGGCAAGAAGAACTCGAGTGCTGGGAAGGAAAGAGGGCTGAGCGGGAACTCGGGTTCTGGCTTGCTGTCGTTGTCATGTCGCGGGCTCGTCCTTATGAACCCATACCGAATATCAGCCAAGCAACTCCTCGATGTCTGATGGCACCCGAAGACCAAGGATTCGATCAGGTACGGGCGCACATGTCTCCTCGAGGCGGCATCCATTTCCGCCCGAAAAGGCAACATTTGTGGATCGTTGCAACGCTTGCCGCCCGTTGCGTTGCGTACGGCGGTGTAAGTGAGCGAGTCACTGCTGGACAGCACGACGTCGGCCCCCGCGCCTGCGGGGGTCATGAAAGGGACGCCACCGCGCTATCGAGGACTTGGGCGATGTGGATTGCCTCGGAGCATTAATGGGCACTTTACAAGGCAACCTTGTGTGAAGGTGCTCTTGATATGTTGCGCCGCCCCGGCGCCTCCGGTCGCACCCTCTCGCACCGGGCAGTTGACGCCGACAATGACTGTGGCGGCCGCGCGGGGATATATGTTGTGTTGAGACTGTCGATTTTCGAGCAAGCACGGTACAGTATCCTGCACAACATCTCAGAACGAAGCGCGCGAATCCGGCGAGCGCGGAGGTGACCAATGGTTTGCAGTTAGCCGAGTGCATTTGGTGGCGGAGGCGTTTGGCTTGGCAACCAGTGTATCAGCAAACCAGCTTACCAAGTACGACGGATACACTCACGAGCCTCACATTGACAAGGCTTTCACAGCGTCCGTCCTACGCGGGTCGTACCGTCTGCAGTGCAACCCTGTGCTACCACGCTGAGTAACGCTCTGGGAGTGGCGATGTCAACGCAAGAGCAACAGGTATCCACGCGCTAGTCTATGCACCGTGACAGTGCGCATGATAATCGATAAATCTTAGGCACAGCAGTGAGCCTCACTGCGCCGCTTTTCTCTGGCGATTAGGCAACAGTCCGCAATCGATGGACCCGGGCACAGTATCTCCATGATATGCACTGGGGAGTCCGATATATAGTGCCTAAGCTTTGCCGTTCGCAAGGAGACATGGTTCGTGAGCTACATAGCCGCAACTCGGTGGTTCAAAGGCCTTCATACAAGTTGAATTCTCTCACATGCTAACTAACGTATTCACCATTTCTCGTGAGCAGGGCGAACTGCGTAGTCCCGGAGTCAGCATACACGGCCCCTTACAGTCAGACTGGCCGAGCACTCACGATCGAGCTCCCATGTCCAGGCAGACCTGTCCTGGTTGGCGAGGTAGAGGTAGCTCTGCACGATCACTCGTCAGCGAGGGCGCCCGGGGATGGACACATGTCATCCTGCCAGTTCGAAGCTCACCTTGGCGATGCTCTCCGGGTCCAGGCGGATGTTGGCGTCTTCCTTCCACGCCTTCGCTGCGTCCTCGTCTGTGCGTCGCGAGAGCGACAGGTCCGTCAAGATGCCTGTCGTCGCGTCATTGTGTATTATCAAGTGATGCGATGCAAAGACTGATCAGACATAGGTCCGTCCGGCTGATGCGTGCGTACTCACCTCCGTCGATAATGGCCTGTTATGGCGTTCTGCGGGTTAGCTGGCTCTTCAACCGATCAATATGCGAACCAACTACGCACGTGAGCAACCTATGTGGTGGTAAGTTCAGCAACCCATCTTCGCATCCTGCCACGAGTACTCAGTGCTCACATGGATGTTCTGCTTCCCAAACTCCTTGTTCAGGCTCTGGCTGAGCGCGCGAAGCGCGAACTTGCCCGCCGCGAACGCGCTCGTCGTCACGTTCCCGCGGATGCTCGCCGTCGCGCCCGTGAAGATGAGCGTGCCGCGCTTCCCGAGCTCATCGACCTCGTTCTCCTTGAACGCCTGCACGATCTGGTGCGCGAACGCGAACGCGCCGTTCACATTGGTGTCGAGCACGAGCTGCAGGTCCTCCTCGGTCACGTTCAGAAAGGGCTTCCGCACGCCCGCGCCCGCGTTCCAGAGCGCGGCGCGGATCTCCGGCTTCTCGGAGCCGGTCCACTTGTGCGCGCGAATGGCGCCTAAGACGTCGGTGAGCGCCTTGTAGGTGTAGGACTCGACTGGGAATGCTGCCGCCTGCAGAACAATATTTGTTAGGCGGGTTAGGAAAACCGTCGATTGAGATCGCTGACCTCTCCGCCGCTCTGGTTGATGTCATCGGCCGCCTTCTTCACTCTGTCGGCACCGCGGGCGATGAGTGCCACGCGATATCCAGCCTTAGAGAAGACACGGCTACATGTGGAGGTTAGAAGGTATTGTAGAGCGCCAAGCCAACTTTATGACCCGAACTCCAGAGAAGACGCTTACGCCGTGGCCCCGCCAGTACCTTTGAAATAGTGTAGGATTGCACGATTCGTGTCAGCGTTTCTCTTTAATGTAGAAATGTGACGAAGATGTCGCGCCGATCGTACCTGTGCCATTCCCAATCCCTGCGATGACGATGATAGGACGTGCAGACATTGCGATTGTACTAAGGTGTAGCGTTAGTTGTAGGGACTGATGCAGGGGGCCGATGGATGTGATCCTCACAAGCAAAGGCCCGTCTACTGGTTTATAACGGCTCGAGGCGAAGACGCGAGTTCGCGTTGCAGAGCGTCATACTACTAAACGCGGAGGCGGCCCACGCATTCGTCATCTCGCGGTGCTAAAAGCAGCTACGCCATCGGCCTCGCTTTGTCATGCTCGTCCCACGAGAAGCAGCATATGCAAGACTTGCGCGATTGGCATGCGCTACATGCCAATAGCGCAGTACTCAACCGAGTCAACGTCTTTACCGATCCACCGGCCAATTGTATATGTGTAGCAGATCACGCTTTGGCGGATATCTCGAGAGAACGTGAATGGCGCCTTGCGTCCTGCAGCGCGTCGGTGAGTAGTGCAGCATTTCGATGCTCGCGGCGCTACCGAATGGCCGACAACAATCTGATATCATGTAGCGAGGAGTAGCAACTTGAACTTGCGAAGTGACGGTCGAGAATTGTACAGTATATGTGCGAAAGAGATGGATAGTGGAACGAGTCTCCAAAGCCAGATGTCCGTGCGTTACAGCTACAATGGTGAGAGAGGGTGTCCATGGATCTATACGTACACGATTCCGGGTAACGAAGACCCCGAGACTGCGCGAACTGAGCCGGGCTTATAGAGATCCGGCAATTACAACACGCTAGGCAGATCCTCTGGGTCGCTTGGGACGATCGTGTTATCAAGTGGTTTTGACCACTTGTCTGCAGTGTCATGACAGTGAGTGAACTTCGCTGAGACAGGAAGAAGTGTACGAACCAGGACAGGCGAGGAAGTATTCGTCCATGGCGTTCACGAATCGTTCCTGATACTCATGCGGAGGGACGACGGTCACCTCCTTGCCCGCGTTCAGGCCCTGCTTCGCCTTGTACTCCAGGGTCTTCGCGAACGTGTAGCTGCCTGCATGGTTGTCAGCTGCGATGGAATCTCAGAGCAGGCTGCAGTGCTCACCAATGGTGTCGACAAGGCCGCAGATCATTTGCTTGTTCTCGTCGTCTATGCCAAGCAAGAGGCTAGGTGCCGACAAGTCACTTTTGGCTTCATCCTGACCAGATGTGAACCAACTTACGAGTAGTCCATGATATTACTCCTGGCTAAAAAGTCGCAGTCGGCCTTGATTGCTTCTTGAAAAACGACCTTCGAATGCGGTCGTACCAACATCAGTGCCTTCTGCTGGCCTAGCTAACCAGTCAGCAACTAGGGACAGCGAGAAAAGGTAACAGCACCCACCCTCCATCCATTCTCCATCGAACAGAGTCTTCGAAGCTGTCCCGCTGCTGGCTTTGACTTTCCGACCTTGAATACCCTTGAGGTCGAATGTCTTCGAGATCTTCGCGTTGTAGAACAGGTTCTCCATCACCAACAGGTCCGCTTTGGCCTGAGTATTCCCGCTCTCTAGGTTCCGGATCTCCACGGTATAAAAGCCGAGAAGCTTAGCGAGGACTGTCGGTCTGCTCGCGGTCGCCTCCATATGCTTGAAGTATGAGGGCCCCAATTCGATGAGCACTTGACTGTCGAGGCGTGAGCACACGCGTTTGGAGATGTCAGTTGATTCGTTACTCACAGGTCAGCGACGTTCCAGGCGTTGACAAGTGTCTTGATGATAAAACGGTTGTCGGTCGTCTTCCAGAAGTTCGACCTGCTCTTCCCGCCCTCAGCCGCCCAATTCTCACTTCGCGAAAGGCTCTTCAAGAACACGTCTTCGACCCCGCAACGCTTGCGTAGCTGGTCGAACTGTTTGGCGTAGTACACCGTGCAGCTGAACCTGAGTCGCTTGCCGATCGTCCAGTCGTATTTGATATGCGGACGATCGTCTATTGGCGGAGTATCCGCCGAAAGCAACCCATGGTGGGGAGCGGCACTCTGCGGACGCTGCTGATCCCCGGGTTTGAGGACATAACGCATGGCAGAGGTAAGCGAGTTCGTGAATGCCGCAGTGAAGGTGCTGGAAGAGCCGGGCTTGTTGGGCGTCTCAGGTGGCTCGCCCTCTGGAGCACCTGTCGAAAGAGCGCTCTTCTTCGCCTCATCCCCGTCTTTCGGAGGAGGTGGCGGCGGCGGCGGGGTGGCGACGCTGCCAGCGCTATCCAATCCTACAGTGGACCCTTCGCTATCGGTGACGACGGAGGACGCCTTTCCGCGCCGAATGTGTGTTTCGACGAAGCCCGAAGACGACGGACGGCTCTCAGATAGAGTCAGAGATGTCCGTGAAGAGTTCGACGGCTTCGAGTGGGCCTCAAGATCGTGCAAGATCTTCCCCGCAGCCTCGACAGCCTCCGGCATGCCGCTGACACGCCCGTCCGCCGCGAGATTGGTTACCTCGACGGCAGGCTTCGCGCGTACGGACCGGGGAGATTCAACACCACTGGAGCGGGAGCCCGGAGATCCAACAGGAGATAGGAGGGAAGACGATGTGCCAGCATCCGTGGATGCCTTCTGACGAAGCACACCCCCAATCGATATCAGCGAAACGGGTTCTCGTGGGTGCTCTTTGCGACTGATGACGGCAGAGTAACACTCTGGCTCCTGCCAACCACTGTCATCATGATCTGGATCGGGTTGCGGAGGAGCGCCGGATACGAGACGCCTCAACGACTCGCCCGCGCGAAATACCGACGGTCTTGCTACAGTCGGCGTAGTCGGCGGGGCAGAAGGAGGTGGTACGCGAATGCTGTTTATGTTTGACAACTCGCGTTGGTAGTCCACAGAGCTGTGCACAAGGGGTGAATAGTGGGGCTACGGTGCGTATTCCGCAGAGCCTTACCTCAGTGTGAACGCAATGATGCTTCCCCAGTCGTCTTCTCTGACGATCACACTACCACCGGGCACAGCATGACACCCGCTCTTCCACCATTCTGGTTCAGGCGTGATCGGCGACTGTCCCAAGGACGTACCAGCCGGTAGATGAGAGCCATGCTTCTTCTCCCACGCAGCAAGACGCCTTGTCGCTCCTCGAGCAGCGGTGACAAACGAGCGCCGGACGTCGTTCAGATTCTTGTCTGAAGCTTGTGCAAGCTCGGCGTACAATTCCTGCTCGGTGCGCTGGAACTTGTGTCGCAGCCCAGAGAGTAGGCGCAAAGATTCGTCGTCGTCATTACTTGCTAGCGGTGTTTCGAGTCGACCGTCCGGGGGCGGTGTGAGGGTGGGAGTGGACATAGAGCCTATCCCCAAACCGGCTGAAGTACCTGTTGAGAGTATGGGCAAGAAAGGATACGAACTCGGAGAATCTGCAACTCCTCTGGGTGTGGGCGTCGAAGGAGTCGCAGGTGGGGGAATAGGACGTCCCCTTGGTGTCGACAACAAATCGTCTTCGTCATAGGCATCATCCGCAGACGGGAGGCGTGGAAGTGATTTGTGATATGACTTAGGGCTTTCGGCGAGAAACTTATCCTCCTGCGGCCCGAGTAAGCAATGGTTCCATGGAAGCCAAGAGATTGCGCGTACAAGTTGGTCCATATGCTCTGAGAGCCCTTGCCACCACCGCATGATCTCGCGCCGAAGAACTCGTCGCTCATCTCCAGATGATCCAGAGGAACCCTTGGAGCTCTTGCGTTGTGGGCCTTCCGGCGGCCTCTTCTCAGCAGTCTTCCGTCGCAAAATCTGAAGCCTGGGTACCCTGATCTCAAAGATGTCTTTGACATCAGAGAGCGTGAATGTCACCGTGCGCCCTTTGTGCGAGAACCTTCTGATGATGCGGAATCGTGTCTGTGGTATAGGTGTATCCGCAGGAGGCCAAGGCTTCGGAGAAAAGGTCGTATGTTCGCATAGCGAAGGTTGTAGCACATGGATGGCGGGCGCATATACAAGCAGCTCGAGATACTTGGCGAAGGAAAAGAGGCTGAATCATGTATATTAGCAAGCGGAATCCGCGACAACAACCACAAGAGTTGCTCACTATGTGCCATCATGCATGACCTCTTTGGTAGACTCCGCCCCACATATCGAACAGCTGTGCCACATATATATGGCCTCGTCCTTGATCGATGTCGCAGAGTCCCCGGAGTTTGGGAGAGAAACGGTCGCGATGAGGCGGACGCCACCGTGAATCCATCGCATATCGTGTTCCACGCGCTGGAAATGGCAATCGGGATGGACGCAGGGGTCCTCCGCGGTCATACACCATCGTGTGATTGCTTGCCCAAGGGTCTCATCCCACTGTTGACCGCGTTGCTGGTAGTAGCGGAAGTGGATCCACTTGCGGCGATGGCCTCCGCACGCGATACGGAGAGGGAATTGAATCTCAGACGACGCGGTGGTCGAGTTGCCCGGCGTAGGGGGTGGCGAGACTATGGAGCTCGCACCGGGAACATGCTCTGAATACAGAACCGAGAACCCTTGATGTCGCACGAAGCCAGACAAGCCGACTATTCCTCGCAGAAGCGATTCTTTGCCCTGCCAACCTAGGAGGCTGGTCAGAGCGGCCTTCTCATCGCCGGCCAAGCGCCGAGATGGGTCCTTTCTTTCTTGTTCTGCGATGTCCAGGAGAAACCGTGGTGGCGAGAAGGCAACGCCCGGTGTAGTAGAGAGGAGATCTTTCCAAGAGTCTATGCGCCTCACCCCAGTAGTATATGGAAGCTGAGGAGGCTCTGCAGAGTCGTCCTGAGATAAACGAGAGGACACAGTGGATAGTAGAGACAAGCGCCGAGGAATGAAGCTGCTGTCAGGTCGGTGAGGAAGCGACGTATGTCTGGAGAATTTGTCTGCCAAAGGAAACTCCAGAGAACCTCGTCTTACGACGGCTGGGGCGACATTGGTGGCCCGCTGAATGAGATCCTCGGTCTTCTTCGTCAGATAGGACCAGATTCCAAATCCAGAGTCGCGCTTCCCTTTCCCTTTCACATCAGGAGTGCTGGAAGAGCGTTCGACTGGGAACGCATGCAAAGCCGGGACGACTGGTTTAGGGTAATGGAGCTCAACATGGGAGTTAGCCAAGAGATCCTGCTCCAAAAGCAGAGAAAGATGAGCGTAGATGGAGAGCCGAAGGACACGAGACACCGCCGCATACTGCGTGACAGAGGCTAGTCCCTTCAGTTGGAATGTGCCTCCGACGAGCTGTAAAGGTCCCTTGCAAGACAAGAGACACGCTGTGATTGTTTGGGTTCAACGGTACATGACATACAGCCGAGGAACGCACCATCCCATTCTTGCAAGCCATACAAAATGGCGCTATCCGCCTCGTCCACAGGATACGCGACGTTCGGTAAGGAAAAGTCGTTCGCTATGAATGCGCAGCCGATGGCCGGGCGTATTAGCCTGAACCCCATGTCCTCCGTCGGGTCTGAGTGATGAGCAGAGAAGCCAGAGACGGCGAGAACAAGGTGCTTCACGGAGGGCATTGGAGTAGGAATAAACGGTTTCACTAGGAGGACCCGCAACTGATCCAGCGCCGAGTTCAGTTCCTCGTTGGTGGGCATGTCTGGAATGTGGCTATCGTCGAGTACGAGCTCGCGTATCTTGCTGCGCCCCTTGGCGGACTTGCCCTTCGCTTTCTCCTCCTCTTCCTTCTCTCTCTTGGCCCTCTCCTCCTCCCTTTGCTTCTGTAATTCATAGTTATGTTGTCTCCGCACGTTCCTTCCCCGTCTGAGACCTGCCAACCATCCTCCGCGTGAGATGCTTGCTCCTAGCTCGTCCAGGGCAGACTCTATACGCTCGGCCCAAGTGTCCCTGTCACGGACATCGGCCTCCTCGTCTAATGCGCGTGCGATAAAGCGACGTAGATGTGCACGAGCTTCGATTGTCAAAGTGAGGTTGACCCGATTGGCCCGTGAGCCCGAAGGTATCTCTGGAAGTGGTTTCTCCATAGAGGACATGCTGTAGCGTTTCACGCCGGGGCATGTATGCTGTATCTAGCACCGTCGTTGATGTTGTCGTGATCGTCGTCGTTGTCGTCGTGAAGCGGTTTGGTGCCCTCACGGCGTGTGCATGTCGTGGTTCGTGGAAGAGCAGCGTCATACTTCAATTCGCTGCGGCTCGGTTCCCCGGGCAGGCGCGTCACTGCCCAAAATAGGTAAGCCATCCAAGATACATAGACCGGCGGCCCAGAACTTGGTTCCGAAAGTGTGGTATGCTAACTTAGCAGTCGATGCCACATTGCAGAGGCTATATGGCTGACTTCTTGGGCTACTCATTCCGGATCATGAGCTGCACGCACTGGCAGGAACGATCCGTGATATTATTTATCATTCAAGCTGCGAGAGATACACCTGAAAACATAGCGTCTAGAAGTACATGAGAAAAGGAGAGGCAGTCCATACTCAGTAGCGGTAGCGAGTAGAGTAGTCTGAGAGGCGCTGATTGTCAGGATCAGTGCATGCGAAAATGAGCGGAGCGGGACCTACCCTTTGGTGATACCACCAGACCACGGCCCTTGGAGGCACCGCGGTAGACGGTCTCAATGATGTCGATGAGCTGCGTGGAACGATTTAGCTTCGGCCCTGGTAAGCTGCTGAGACAGATGTCCTACCTCCTGTTTATTGTCCATTGGCCAGTTACTGGAGGCGGATGTCATGTAAGCACAAGGTATCGGTTGATAGAAATGTTGCGACGTACATTTTGTTATTGTTACCAGTACCCAGGTCAATCATGATGTGTTTATTCCTATGCGAAACCTGGTCAATACCTCGTCAACATACGCAAGGACCTTGCACTCACCGATAGAAGAACATGACCGTGCAAGGGTCGTATAACTCATACATCTACACTCCATGTCAGACCGCAGCTATCTCACCACGAACAATACCCACATACCTTGTTGAAATCGGGCACTTCCGTGATGTCGACAAGGTATATCACAGCGAAGTTCTGCACCTTCTCTGCGACACCGTAGAGCGTCTCGTCCATCGTCATGCACTGGGGGTCCCAGTCATGACCGAAACGAATCACAACGACACGGTCCTCCTCCGACTTTATTGCCTCGTCAACGTGCCAGCCAGACGGAAGGTGGGGCAAGAAGTAAGACATTTCACCTCAAGGAAACAGCCAGACAAGGAAGCAGCGGTGGGCGTGTGGCGGGAGTGTGGCTGGGTAAGAGACGAGCGTTGGTATATATGAGTGTTGTTTATTAATATTTGCTCACTGCTTCGGGAACGTTTCTGGCAAGTTCGTCATCGTCGCACACAGCGACGAGCACGCTAACAGCTTCGACCGCGACGACCCTCTGCTTGAACCTACACTCGTTCTTCGTCATGTCTTCCGGCAACAGCAACAACAATAACAACGCGTCTAGCACGCGTCCCATCGTGTTCATGGACATCAACATTGGCGAGACGCCCGCAGGCCGCCTGAAGATGGAGTTGTTCAGCGATATCGTGCCCAAGACCGCTGAGAACTTTAGACAACTATGTACCGGAGAATTCAGGTACGTGCGCTACGAGGAGGTCTGCAGGATGGCGTCGTGAACGGCGGCGCGAATGGGTTTTAGGGTGAACTCTCGACCACAAGGCTACAAGGGCGCGATTTTCCATCGGTGAGTCTACTGACTCTGCCTTGGCTGTGTCGCCCATGCTTTCTGATCAGTCTCCCTGTGTAGAGTGTAAGTCATCTCAAGATATCTTACCAGACGTAGCTTGGGCTCATGTAGAATGGCTAGCGTCCCAAATTTCATGGTGCAAGGTGCGCGTGCATTCATGCCATATACATCATCTTGACTTTGACGGTATGTTGTACCCGCAGGAGGGGACTTCATCAAGGGCGACGGCACAGGCTCCTTCTCAATATATGGGGACAAATTCCCTGTAGGTAGACGACATCGGTCTTTATGCAGAAAGCTGACACTCTCGCAGGACGAGAACTTCAAGGAGAAGCATACTGGGCCTGGTCTCCTTTCAATGGTAGAGATTGCCTTCTGTAGAACTTTGTGATTCCCATGCTGACCACCTTGCTCACAGGCGAACTCTGGCCCCAATACCAATGGCTGCCAGTTCTTCATCACGACGGCCAAATGTGACTTCCTTGATGGAAAGCACGTCGTCTTCGGCAGGGTAATAGACGGCATGCTCACTCTGCGCAAGATCGAAAACGTGCCCACGGGCCCAAACAATAGACCCAAGCTCGCGGTGAAGATAGTCGGTCAGTAACTCCTTTACGTTTGGCTCCCCTTGCGAATTATTAATGGTGTGCAGAGTGCGGTGAGATGTGAAATGATGTACCATATCAACATGTACAATAGCTCCATGACAATGTAACATGTGCCATCATGGCAGGACTCGCGGTATGTGGTCAACTTACCTGCGAGTCTATGTCGATGGACAACCGTGCTGGCCTCGAGCCCTATATCCATCACACACAACAGCCCCGAATTTGTCGATCTTCCCAAGATACGCTACCAAATCAGATGGAAATACAGCATTGTTGCTGATACAGTCTCATTTCCCTTTCATGATGCTCTCGATTCGCGCCTCCTGTACTTGGCGCCTGAGTTCTATCCACACGGGGAAACCCAATGCCACGGTCGCGAGCCAGTATTGGAGCTGCGTCGTGTTCTCAGCAAGGTGATATACGCAGCCAGACACAAACGGTACTTACCCCAACAATGAAGGGAGTGCGGTGCTTCTTGCATAGATAGAGGGTGTAGAACGACTCGAGCCAGTGAAAGCTGACGACCAAGCCCCAGCTGAACGTGATCATCCACGGGGGTATGATCGAGCGGATGTAATCTGCAGGCGCAAATAGCGGGGAGTAGTTGGGAGAGTTTGGGGTCGGCGAGAATGTGGTGTAGATCAGCAACGCCAGCGGAATCCCGGTCTGCAGCATCTTGGGTGTGTAGCGGAAGGAGGTGATCTGCGGCGCGGGGACCTGTCGACAGAGCAATGAGATATCGAATGGACGCTCGGGGAGGGATACACACCATGCCGAGCTCCTCCTCTGCGTCCGCTTTCATGCTGAGGAGACGAGGCTTGACTTCCTCGTACCCAGAGAGTGGTGGGTCGAACACGATTCTCACGTCCTTGCTGACCCCGCCTTTCGTCTGGTAGGTCAGACTCATGCCCTGTGTGCGGCGAACGTTTTCAATCAGCCCCTCTTGGACGCGCGTCGGCGCGCGATGTGAGTAGCCTGTCTGTCGCTTACCTTCGTGTCTATTGAGGTCATCTTCGCGCTGGTGACGTGTTCGGTGACCTTCCCCCAGTACCGCACGTAGGAGACGAGCGTGTCGGGATGATTGGACATGTACATGCATAGGAAGCCGGATTTTTCGGCAACAGGGTCAGCCATGATTCCAGGATCTGTCTAACAGGAATTTGGTGAAAAATGGCGTATACAAGGGGACTCTGTGGATCCTGCTGGGACGGTGGAAGAGCTGAGCAAAGTCGTTGCGTGGGACCAGCATGATAGCCCCGAGCTCGCTTCCGGAAGCCTGAGTGGCACGATCACGTGGTCGCATGAACGACCTTTGCGCGAAAGTGAGGTCTGTCAATATTGTAGCTATCAGTATCGCAATGACTCAGCCTCATAGGCAGAATCACTGTGGCCCACTTAAGTCTGTGTACACAGTACTAGTACATCAGGAAATTCTATCTGAATGGGAGGATTTCTGGCCATGGGCCGACAGAGAGATTCAGAGGGGTAAGTAACATTCAGGTTGCACCGGCAAGCACCAACGCCGGTTGAAGCTTGGAGGCCTTAGGCAACATACGAGTCGGACGACACAGCTGCAAGGATTACTAGTACAATGAGGCACCAACCCTGGGTGTGCCGGAAATATTATCGGCCAACAATGGTGAAGTACGAAACAGTACTTAGGCGCAGTGCAATGTGCACTACGCCGCAACATGTTGGCGCAAAGCTAATGCGTCTGAGCGCGACTAATCTACATTAGTTCTAGAAGCCTACAGCGTGGTACGAAGTAGCTAATAGCATGCGGTCCTGTCCAGCGAGTTACATGCCATACGTTTGGATCCTCGCAGTCGTCGCGAAGAATGCGCGGTGTTAGTGTTCTATCGATACAAGCCGTCCCGGAGATAATCCTTCTCGTATATCCTTCCAACCCTTCCTCCAAGTTCTACGCCAGAACGTGCGACCGAGCGTCGTGATACGGTATGTAGCGCGCGCGAGGCATCTACGAGATGCTGTCGAACGTCTGCGTCCGCGTCAGCCCACCGCGCCTGCGGCCACGTGCGGGTCGAGGGGCCACACCGGAGACCGAGACGGGAGGTGTCGAAGTGCGGGGCGCTGCCGAAGCGGATGAAGTGCGCGACAGCGTGCGTGCTGCGCCCAAGGATGGTGACGCGGGAGGTGTCGCCTGCGGAGTCGCAGTGGTGCTACCTGTGGGCTCGCCGCCGCCGACTCTCCGTTTCTTGTCCGCGTGCCCGACATTAGCAGAGGTGGAGAGGCGGGAAGATTGACCCCGCGAGATGGCGGCGGCAGCAGCGCGGAGTAGCTCGGGCTCGACGCGTTCAGGGCCATCGTCCATGCCCGGCTCGTCCGGAGGAACGTACATCTGGCTCTCGGGTATGTCGTCTACGGAGGGGGAAAACTTCTCCTTGCGCAGGTACTCCCGGTACGCCGCGGTGGGTTTCTTCATGTTCTTGGGGATGCAAAACGGGTATGGTCCGAGCGGACGGCTCATGTATTCGCTCAAAGCGAGCCAGTCCTCCGGCTGCCAATAGCGCTCGGCCTCCTCCTGCGTGACCCAGTTTAGGGCGCGTAGACGATGGAGGAATTTTCCGGAGAGACGATACGGATTGGAGGGACGCTTTGCAGCACGAATGTACCGGTCGTGGAGGATGAGAGCCTCGCGCGGATCGTTCCAGAGTTCGGGGGCGCGGAGGTCGCGACCTTTGGTGGGTGGCTCATATGCGAAGTCGCGCACCTTCACGCCCTCCGCCTTCGCCTCCTCCATGCATTCCTCCCCTGTCTTGCCGTTAGGGTCGTCGACAATCTCCGTGGGTGCAGGCGAGGGAGGCGTGACGTAGTCATCGCCGGTGTCTTGCGAGTTGACCGACGGAAAGACGATGGGGAGGATGAGAGGCGCTGTGGGCGCGGGGGCGGATTTGGCAACAGTGATGGTGACGGTCATAGATCCTTCGCTTCTCTTTCTCTTCAAAGAGGTCGAGGAGTTGTTTGAGCGCGAGAGCGATCGAGCAGAGTAGGTGAATGCGATGGTTGGTTGTGGAGGGGGGGCGGATAGATGCAGGCTGTATCCGTCCAACTGGGCCATGGTGATGGAATGTGCAAAGATAGCCAGCCAAAGGAGTATACCAAGCCTTATATGCGCTTTGAACGTCGGTGGCGTTGTGCAGGCCTTGACAGAATGTGGCCGGAGGAGATGAAGGTCGTAGCGTCGAAGAAACAATTGTCAATGTGATTGTAGCGACCAAATGCAGAGTGCACAAGACTATTGTATAGCCATTGAATTCCCACGAGTAGCCATCATTCATCGACATCAGCGGCATCTGCCGAGAGTCTCCAAGCGCTCGGCGTTAGAGCAGCGTTGTCACCAGTGCACTCCTAAGCTTACTACTAGTACTCTAGCTGCAGTTGCTAGCATATAAGCCACTAGCAGACATTATTTTTATCACTCCAGTAAAGCATTGTTGTCGAATTCGATTCAGGCAACGATTGTAGTTGTTCTCCAATCGCCTGGACCATGGACCTGTCGAGATGGAAGAGTCTCCCTTGCTGCCATCTATCAGGAGCATCCACTTTGAGTTTGCGACGAAGTCCAGCAAGACACGAGTCGCTTGTCTGAGGTCGTAAGTCATCAAGATTGCTACCGGTACGTTGTCTATCACTGCTTATGGACAATGGACATCGGGTCAACACAGGACCCATGCCTATGCTGCAGGAGCATATAATATTATGCTGATATTATTATGCTGACCAAAAAGACCAAAATTACCGTATAGATGTGTGCTGACTTAGAGGCCTTATGGCGACGGAGGTACTATCATTATGCTGACCAAAACTTGAAGGGAGCAGCCGCCCCCCTCCGCCACCGGACCGCTCGGAAAGGGG
>CCBP010000415.1:118415-165333 GCA_000765035.1 Trametes cinnabarina
ACCTCGCTGGCCGCATGCTACCTCGATCATAGGAGGTAGGAGGAGGATGGTAGGAGTGCTACCCGGGGACTCAAGGCATTAATATTTGGACCATAGAGCGAGTCAGAGGTGGATGATGGCTACCATCCAATGCCCAGCCTCCTCGTAGGTCGTTTCCTGTTTGTTCCCAGTGCCTTCCCAGCTCGTTCTGAGACCTTCAAAGTAGGCATTGTATGCTGTAGGATTGTCCTATATACTCTCAGTCTTTTAGGCATTTGTTGTGAGTTTCTGGAGGTTATATCATGATTCTGACAAATATCAAGCCATATTTTTGGTATGTCATAAAATCATGCTGACAAAAAGAGGCATATTTTATGCTGACAAAACCCCAAAATTTGGTCATTTTGTGATAGGAATAGGCATGGGTCCTGTCAACACCTGCGGTAAGTAGCAGTAGCGCTTGTCCATCCCCTCTCGAATAAACCGTCTCGGTACGTCATCCTCGGGAAGATATTGCGCGGTCAGATTGATTTGATACACAGGGTTACAGACGACGGCCGTCAGGTGCTCACTCTAGCGCTCCGATAATGTGCGAGACCCACGCTGAAGGCGGAATGCGCCATGCAGTTCACCGGATGTGACGTCCTTCTGCTGTTGCAGATAATAGCCCCTCAGAGGCTCGCCCCATCCCTATCACTGCACTGCAGGTCCATCCATGCTTGATGGGGGAAGGATATTCTCGGTCAAGATTGAGGAGGACAGTCAACGACCAGTGCGCTACTACATTTATGAATAGGGCGATGTTTTATCTGCCCAGCGATATCGTGAAACTATATCCCACGATGTATTTGCTCCTTCCTATCAGCTTTCCGCCGAGAGCGGACTTCCGCTGCGTGCTCCACGAGATATCTCGCCTCAGAGGCGCTTTCGTGAGTTTCATAGAAGCTCGGTATAAGAGCCGTCCGTTTCGACAGACGCACTCACGCGCCATCCTCCCTTCCAACGGCGATCATCGTGACCATGTCCATTCCCCTCACCGCACCCAGCACGGCCACTGCAGTTCAGAGCGACGCAGGGCCCTTGAACGTTCCCCCATTCAAGCATCCACTCGACCCCTTGACTCCTGAGGAGGTATGTAGATTCCCTGCGCCGATCCCGATCTGTGTCAGGTTATCTCATGCAGGACTGATATGGATCTCGTAGATCATCGCCGTATCTCATGGCATCCGGCGGTACGTCGCGGAGAAGACCGATATTAAGGCCGTGAGGTTCATAACGAGCTCTCTCCTGCCGCCCCCGAAGAAAGCGGTGCTTGCGTACCTCGGAATACCTCTGCTTACTGGCGAAAAGCCTGAGCCGGCTACCGAGATTGTGCGCAAGGCCGATGTGGACGTAAGTGGCTTCAATTCTCCAAGCCTCTGAGAGATTGACATTCCCCAGTTTATTGACGCCGTTAAAGGGTAAGGGAACATTGCTCCTGGATTGTTTCTTTTCGCTTATAACATGTCTCAGTGACGCGTACAACGCCATTCTGTCCTTGCACGGCCAGGACTGGGTGGTCGACTCCTTGGAGAAGCTCCCTGAAGGCGTTCAGCCCCAGATATCCGTCGAGGAGCTCCTCATGTGTGAGCAGATCATCAGAGCCGATGAGCGGGTTGTGAAGCTTGCTGCTGAAGTCGGTATGTGTGCTGCGATGTTGTTTGTTTCGATTTCAATTGAGGACGTTACTTTCCGCAGGCGTTAAACCCGAGCAGCTGCATGCAGACGGATGGGCAATCGGCTATGACCCTCGTTTCCCCGCCAGGGAGCGCATCCAACAGGCCCTGATGTTCGCCCGGTGGTCTCGCCACGAGAACCTGTATGCACACCCTCTCGTAAGTGCTCCTCAGCCTCTCTGCTGCGGGCATGGATCTCATAACGCTCCAACCAGGACTTCATCCCGGTCATCGACTCGGTGGCGCAGAAAGTCATCCATATTGACTTCCCTCCCGCCTTCAAACCCAAGGGTGACAAGTCGCTCTTCGAACCGGCTGGCGTGAACGTGGACATCACCGCTTCGTCGACCGTGCCTCCCGCCCTCGGGGAAGATTCCTTCAAGGCGGCGGGCAGGAAGCGCATACCCCCGCCCAATGCGTCCTACGACTTCCTGCCGGACCTCCTCGCGCAAAAGGAAGGTTTCAAGTTCCGCGACGACCTGAAGCCGCTGCACGTCATCCAGCCTGAGGGCGTCAGCTTCAAGGTCGACGGTCACGTGTTGGAGTGGCAGAAGTGGAAGATGCACGTCGGTAAGCCTTGCGCGGTATCTGCGTCATACTTTCGCGCCTGACCACCGGGTGACAGCGTTCCACCACCGTGAGGGCATGGCGCTGTCGACCATCACGTACAATGACGATGGGAACGTGCGGCCCATCTTCTATCGCCTCTCGCTCTCCGAGATGGTTGTTCCGTATGGTGCGCCTGAGCATCCCCACCCCCGCAAGCACGCGTTCGATGTGTACGTTACCAATGTCTGGATTCCACGAATCGGTCTGACCTTGATACTAGTGGCGAGTACGGAATGGGTACAATGGCGAATGAGCTCACCCTTGGGTGCGACTGCCTCGGTCAAATCCATTATCTGGTGCGTGTCCAGGTGATTCCACAGGGGCGACCTCCTGACCGCTTACTTCTCCCAGCCCGGAGCATATGTCGCGCATGACGGCACCGCTGTGGTGGTGAAGAACGTCATCTGCATCCACGAGGAAGACGCCGGTCTGTTGTGGAAGCACACCGACTTCCGTGTAGGTGGCCGCGCGCAGGCGGTGCGCAGCAGGCGTCTTGTCATCCAACAAATTTGTACGCTTGCGAACTACGGTGGGCGACTCATAACATTCCGCGTCATTCTCATTACTCATCAACGTGTACAGAGTACATTTTCAACTACATGTTCTATCAGGACGGCAACATCGAGGTCGAGATCCGCCTCACAGGTATCCTCCAAGTTTACGTTCAGGGTGAAGACGAGCCCAACTCGCCATTCGGCACCACGCTCGCCCCGGGTGTTAGCGCACATTACCATCAGCACATCTTCTCAGTGCGCGTAGACCCCATGGTCGACGGTCTCCAAAACTCGGTCGTCGAGACCGACATCATCCCGCTCCCGAACGCACCGCTCGGCTCCCCCGCGAACTTTTCCGGCAACGCGTTCATCACGCGCAACACGTCAATCGCACGCGCGAGCGAAGGCGCGCGGGAGTACGACTACAGCACAGACCGCCGGTGGTCGATCGTGAACCCGAAGAAGGTGCATCCGGCGTCGAAGCGCAACGCGGGTTACACGATCATGAGCAAGGGCGCGGCGGCACCGATGATGGCGCTCGACGGGAGCCCGGTCGTCAAGCGCGCGCCGTTCGCGAAGAAGCCGCTGTGGGTGGTGAAGGACGTCGAAGGGCCGAAGGGAGGCAGGATGTGGCCCTCGGGCAAGTACGTCCCGCAGACGCGCGACACGCCCGCGGACGCGCTCCCGAACTGGGCGCGGGGAGACGATAATCTCTTGGAAGAGGATCTGCTAGTGTACATCACAATGGGTACGTCGATGTGCGTCCTTTGCACTTGCAATGGATCTAACGCGTTGGGCTGTTCCAGGCATCACGCACATCCCGAGGCCAGAGGACTGGCCTGTGATGCCCGTCGAACATCTGCGCCTCCTCTTCCGGCCGACGAATTTCTTCACCGTGAACCCCAGTATGGACGTACCTGGAGCGAACGACTCGAAGAGTCGCCCGGCCTTCCCGGCCCAATCGGACGCCACAACAGGCGGGGCCTCCTGCGCACACTGAAGAACGACGAAGGGCGTACGCTAGGCGAGGGAACCGATCTCGATACTAGATAGGTTCAAGGTGAGGCTTTGAGACTTTCGCAACTTGTAGCAACGAAAACTGTATGAGTACATCCCGAATCTCGCACGACAAAAGGATAGTCGAATCGTAGCATCCGTTTGGTGTGACAGTTCACTTTGTGAGCTGATCGTGCTGCAGCGGGAGCAATGCTCGCGAATCGGTGAACGTCTGCCCATCCTCACCACTCAGATGCTGTCGTATCGATCTTCCCATATGCGCGGGCTTGCGAATACCAGTTTAAGCACAGCCATAGAGAATATGGGGATCAAGAACGCACTCGAGACTGTTCATACCACGCAGCGTGGGCAGTTGCCATCAGAGCTTTGAACGTTGACTTAGAAATATGAGATCGGGAAGTTGCGTTATAAAGGTCCACTCACCCGACAGACGAGCGTCCGTGCCACTCTCAACTCCATATTTCTGATACAAAAACATCAGTTTTCAAACCTCACGTGGAACCCTGTGAGCAGCAAGCAGAAGTATAACAAACCCGGGCCTCACCTGATGTGCGAATGAACACGGGCCAACTTCAGGAAATCGCTGGATCTCCATATGGAGACGGGCGTCTCCGTGGCCTCAATGGCTCCGTGGGCATCAATGAGCATCCATGGTGAAACTCAACCGAAGTTGGTATCTCACACAATAATGCTAGGGCTGCAAAGGTTGATAGCCAATCAGTTAGACATACAGATAGTATGGTACATTTAAAGTTCTTGTACACTGTGCCCCGACAGCGGCCGCAGGAAAGCGTGAGAAAGTCTCCATATGGTTCTGCATGGAGAGATGGGTATGAGGGTATCTCATTACTGTATTTGAGGGGGGGGAGGGGGGAAGAGGATTTCCGTGGCTCAATGGCTCCATATGGACATATATGGAGCTCATGGAGCAAATCTAAATGTTGTCCTTCTCGGGCTATCGACATCCGACCTACTTAACAATCTTCGATATTATTTCCACACCATAGGGACCATACGCATGAGCGGTCTGGTACAAGATTGAAGAGAGCCTAGAGGCATAAGCAGTGATGTCAGATCTTCGGTATATGCAGCTACACTCACGAATGGGTCGGACACGTCTGCGGAACAGGCGTGTTCATCAGGCGTGGTCATTACTACGTGTGCTATGTAGTTACTATGCGACATGGGAACGTCCACGGTAGCTGGAGCTATTCTCTAAGGCGAGACAGACAGATAGGTGAGTAAAAGTCCAAGGTGTTAGGGTCGCAAATCATAGGAATACAGCTGCATATGTACAGGTAGCCTAATAGTGGTGCTGAGGACGAACTGGAGTCCGAGTCCGTCTACTATGAGTATTTGTCCACGTGGTTGGCGGTGTCTAGTCCCAGAAAGGCAAGGGTTCCGATATCTCACAAATTTGAAGTTGAAGAACGTCGACCCAGCATCGGCTTAGCCACGACACACCAAGTTCCCGCCATAGGTCGAACCATCCAAGCTATCTCGTGTAAGGAGAGAACTATCAACATCGTGTGTCATAGAAATCTTAGCGCTTTTCAGCAATATCAATGTACACCACATGTGTTTCGACTTCGCGATGAAGTGCAGTATTAACTTCAAGCGTCTCGCATCATCTCAGGCTGAGTTCGTGTTAAGGCACCTCTTGCGTAAATGTACGGCCATATTGGCACCAGTTACAGCTGTTTTCAGATCGATAGGCCCCTTTCCGAAATGACCATATCTAGGCCATTAAGGCGGAGAAGGGTTGCTTTTGATGTCGCTCCGCATTTGGGCAGCGATGAAACTCTCCTGCCCTCGCCCAACGCTAGCTCGAAGAATATTGCATTCACTCAATTAGTAGTCCCGGTGACGCATTCAACCTGCCACGATAGGCATTAGTGCGGAGAAGGTGCGGACCGCCCACACACCTCCGACGGCGACGGAACACGCTCGGCTCACGTTCCGTTCATATAAGCATCTTCTTCCTCAGCACAGCCATGACGCTTCCGCCATGCCCGCCTGATGGGGTAGTTTCGGGAGCGTCGCTTTCGATATCTGCGACTCCGTGCGCACACCGCGCGGGATGCGTTTTCCGTGGCTTGCATCCTCGGTGCTCTAGAAGGACGGGACACACGCGGCATGTGCGCGGGGAAGAGGAAGGCACGGACGCGTCTTGCGCGCATCCGTCCAAGAAGCCAGGACTGACGGGACATGCGTGGGGCGCATGTCGCCCTCGTGCATCAGGCTGACTATAATGTTAGTCTCGGACGTGACCGATTCCGAGGCGGCGGGACAGCGCATGGAGAACCTACCGGTGGTTGTGTGAACTTACCTCGAGGCAGCCCATCGATATGCATCTGTATCGGATTTGCTGGCGTCCCAACGAGATGATCCAGGCGAGACTCGGAGCGTGCGCGAGCATTCGACTTGGCCACAGGCGGTTACACCCCGGAAAGGCGTTGTGCGGATGATCGATCTGCACTTGCTCCTCCGTCCATCGGCAGCGACAGTGCGATGTGTCGAGGTTGTTGCGCGAATCATAACGATATCACGCGCAAGTCGCAATGAAGTTATGCTACATAGCTTACAGACGCCAAAGTCCCGGTACCTATCAACACCAATGAAGGGAGTACAGCCAGGGCAAACGTAACGTAGGTATATACAGCGGGTATATATGCAATTTATCATGTCAAGGGGAAATGCGGAACGTACCAAGCCTATGCGCCACTATCTGGACATCCACGCGGAGAGACCGGCAATAAACAGAACGAGATCTGAAAGGACCATGCAACCGAAGCCCGGAAGGAGACAAACGAGACAGCACATGGAAAAAAATCTGAGAGCATGACGACAAGCGGTATAGTATTCTGAGAGATTTGGCAGGGTATTTTCACGAAGGGTACCAGTGGCCCTGTTGCGCCACGTAGTCGGGAATGGGTGAGCCATAACCTTGCTCCATCTCGTATTGCCAGGCGCCGTCTGTCTGAAGTGCCGAGAACTTGGCGTCCATGGGGATGTTGTCGCCGTAGATAGAGGAATAAGCGGATTCCTGTGGCGGAAGCGAGTGGCCTTGGACGGAAGGCAGAGATGTATAATAGAGCGGTTCTTGACGGATCGGCTCCGGGGGTAGGTATGTTTGGCTTGGCACGGTAGGCGGAGTTGACTGGACGGAAGAGCACAGGGCCGGCGACATGTTGGCCTGGATTGCGCCAGAACGGACAGCCTCCGCCATCTGAGCATCCGCATCCGCGAGCCACTGCCGAGTGATAATGAATGGCTGGTCTTCAGGGTTGTCTGCTGGCGGTTGCGCGAGCGAGGCCATATTGGGAGGAGAGGTCGACGAGCTGCTTGGCGGAGAGCTCCCGTACGCGTAATCACTGAATTGCCTGGAGGCGTCGCTGTAGCTAGACGCAGATGTCTGGCTCGGGCTCGGGGCGGTAGTAGGTGACGCAGGAGGACCGGTGACGGGTGCTTGCTGAGCCCATTGCGGAGCGCTCTCGGGGCCACGTGAGTAGTAGTACGGCGGCGGAGCTGCAGATTGCGGATCCATGGGGTGAGGAGCCGGATATGGGCTAGCCATGTCTATGGGAGGATGGGACGCTGCAACGGAGTACGCGTATGCTTGGGCCTCTTGCGCGGCACTATGCGGATCCTGCGAATCCGTTGGACTCATCATGGGGACGGGAGGCGCGCGGCCCTTGGCCACGAAATCTGGCAGGCGCGGGGTCATCGAAGCGAGGCTCTGGAGCGCGGCAAGGGTGCCTGGCGAGGTGACTGACGTAGGTGACGATGGGGTCGATGAGACGAGGGGAGCGATCGGTAGCCAGGGACCGCGCCGCCGGGCGCGCCGGTCTTCATTACTCGTACGCGCGACCAAGGACGAGGGCGGGAGCTGGTCGGCCGAGTGCCGCCTGTTCGGCTGCGGCTGAGGATCGGAGACGAGCACCTGAGTGTCGGGACCGTGAGCGCGTTCGAAGGAAGGGTAGGTGTATATATCTGATTGCGAGACTTCCAGGCGCGGTAGGATGGGCCGCCCAGACGTGTGCAGGTGGGCATCAGCGTACGTCTTCTTAGGCGCCTTCACGCCGTAGCTCTTCTTCTTCGTCAAACCGTGCATCTGCTGGAGGTAGGAGACGAGCCCGCCACTGCCGCCGGACCCGTCTGGAGGCGAGCCGGGGTTCTCGGGCGCGCGCGGGCGGCTCCGGGGCGAGGTCGGAGATACCGTTGTTTTCCTATGAGGTGGGGAGCTGGCAGGAGGTGACGGCTCCTGCATAGGAGGGGTCATCGGAGAGGCAGATTTGAGTGACGGAGGACTCGGGTTTCCATAGTTACCTTGGGCGATGCCTGTAGGTATCAAAGGGATAGGCACGGCTACTGCACACGAAGCAAGTTGGCATGAGCGTCCGGCTTGAGGAGCTGTGGGTGAAGAGGGTGTGGCTCACCAGAACTGCGCACATATTGAGGCCTGCCAGAGAGGCGTATGGAGAACTTCCGTGAGTCTACCGGAAACCACGCAGGAACTTCTGAATTACTCTGGAGTTGTAGCTGAAAACGCTGTATTGAGAATCAGACTACAGCTAATGCTGAGAACGGACGCACGGATCTCTTGAAGAGTTCGTGATATGTCCTCATCTCGGCGCCGATGTTCAAGATGACGTGCAGGCGAATGTACTCCTGATCGAAGATCACCAATTCAAAACGATGCGCTTCTGGAGCGACACGTTGCATCATACCTGCTTCAAGACCAGCGCGATGTCGTCCCATGGGTCGAAACCGGACGGAGTGGCTTCGGACATTTGGTTGGAGCTGGGTAGCCCCGTCGCAGCAACGAGGATGAAGTGGCGCGTGGCATTGGTGCCTTTCGACGCAGATGCGAGGATCTGCGTATAACAATGTTCAGCGATATCCAAGTGAGTACAGAAAAATTAAACGAACAGATATCGCCTGGTGGATGACTGCCGGAGAAATTTTGGTGCTGTTACCCTGGCCGAGAACGAGTGCTGGAATGCTACGACACTGTGCCGCGTCCATGATGGAATGCGTGGCGACTGGAGACGATGAGGATGTTGTGAGCCATCGCGCTTCCATCTGATGAACGAGCGGCGAACAATGAGAAGACTGAAATGCGAGCGGCGGAAAACGTACCTGAACGGAGTGGTCCGCTGTTCGTAGGTTCTCGAGCAGAATAGGCAGGTACGAGTCACGGACATCGGGCCATTTGGCCGCCATCTGAGCTGAATCCTCGACGAGGACCAGGACGGAGACGGCGTCGCCCTGCATGGCGGGCTTTGAGAATGAGAACGAGTGCGGAGAGGTCATGCTGGGGCGACTGCTCAGAGAATCCCGGAAGGGACCTGTACGGAAGAGAGACGCTCAGATCAGGACAGAACGGTCCAGAGGGGTGACATGGAGGCGGATGGTGAGAACGATGATAAGGCAAACTGTATACCGTTATAGGTCCCAACGTCGGACTTTTTGATTAAATTAGCCAACGCAATAGTGAGCAATTTGCCTTCCCGGTTTCGGTCTCGGATGCGCCTCGCTAAACCTTGGCCTCTTGCTGCCCGAAACGCGGAGGAGGAGATCTCGCGAGAACGACGTTTCTGCGGGCCGTTTATAGCTGCATGGGACCCGCCGCGTGGTGCTGCTGCTGGTCGATCGCTTGTGACTTGTCCTCGTCGTCAAGGCTCACAGCAGTTGGACTCAACGAGACAAGCAGGCAAACACGTCCTCCATAGACATTTATCACATCAGATCTTTATCCTGTCAATCTCTGTTGGACGAACCCCGAGCAGGAAGCGCTCGCTGGTTTGAGTCGGGTCGTTTTCTCTCGCACACAAATAGTGGCATGCACCAGACCGATGCCATGCAACTCGAGGCTCATGGGCCTGCTGTAGGCCTGCATGCCACTGTATGTACTACATTATGTTGCTTGTTGCATTCGCCCGCCTGGCTGTCTATCACCTCCAGGCGGCAGGTAGTAATGCAGGCCCTGCAGGGCAATCTCCCTGGCGTTTAATTTACGGTCACGCAGGCGCCTGACACGGCCTGAGACTGGGAGCGATGTGGTGGCAGTTTCTCAGGTGTGCCTGCAAATTTCGGCCTATCAAGAACACTGGGTCAGATGGTCTTGCAGAAGGGGGTTCGTGTGGCGAGACCTGAGAACTTGTGAGAAGTTGTGACCGCTTCTAGTCTGGGGAAGGATAAACTCGAGAGAGAGAAGGCCGCCGTACGCGTGTGGCGGTATAGCCCCACATCTCCAGGCGGCGCTTCAAAATCATAGGTACGATTTCTGCACTTCCAAGTCATTATTTATGTATTTGGTTAACTACCCCCCATTGTTTGTGCACATTTGGTCCTATTCGCCTTCGCTGTTGCGACCGGCGTGCAGGTTGGCGGAGACCACCACCTCTACTTCTTGTTGTCCTCTCCACTTCATCACCGCCATGGCTGCCGTGAATCTGGCGAACTCGCCCATAACACAGGTCTCTCAGACCCCGGTGCAGACGAATCTTCAACCACAGCTCTTGACGAGGCTGCTGCTCGATCTGCGCGGCAGACGTTTCTCCGTCGACCGAGAGAACATACTCAGCCTACCTGAATCAGTCCTGCTTTGCTTGTTTCCAAACGGTCTAGTCCTAAGTCGTCAAAGCACAGCGTTATCTGATGGCGGAGATAATGATTACGACGAGGAGCTTTATGGGGTTGATGTGCGTGACCGTATCTACTTGCTCGTCTATACGCTGACTAGTCGTCTCCCTGATTAGTTCGACCCTGACTGCTTTGAATACGTCCTGACATTCTTCCAACATGCGCGAGAGGAGTTCTATGGGACTCCCAATTCCCCGGGGCTCCTTGCCGCTCAGCAGCAACTGCTCGAGGGTGGCTCCCCGACGTCAGACTTCGGACCATCTCCATCTCAGAACCCTCTCCTGACAAAACAAGCGATCATTGTCCTCCGAGAGGAGCTGGAATACTTCTCTATTCCGCCGAAGAATGGCAAGGAGGCCACGGACGCGCGAGGCATAGCGAATGATGCGTTGCTTGATCTTAAAAGGAAATGCGGCGATTACCTCTTGCACAAGCGCAACATCTTCACTGCACTTCAGAGGAATGTGAACAAGGAGAACAACATGGCGGAGCAGCATCTCATTGATATGCTTTGTATGAGGTCAGATTGCATTCCGTCCGTTTCTTTGTCGTGTGGATCACTGACGGTCTTCGGTTACGCTTAATCTTCAGTGGCTTTGACCGTGAAGACGAATGGGGTTACCGTGCGATGGAACCATCTCGGTGTTGTATATCTTCCATTGCCTTGGTACTTTTGAAAACCGGCATCGTGCATACAACCAGCCCCACGGGGGAACGGCAGGTTACTGTGGATTACAACCAGATGGCCACCGCACAGAAACTACTTCTGTTCTGGAGGAAGCCTGCCGTACGTGTGTCGCATGCTGGTCAAATCATGCTTGAACTGACTTCCTGGCGTTTAGCGGAAGTGTTGGTGGGATGGTATTGAGGTCGACCTCGCCGGACCAGGCGAGCCTGAGAAGATCATCAAGCTCTGGGCGCGGAGGGTCTGGACGCTCGAGCTGAGTTTGGTGAGTAACACTCAATCAGTGTTCACAGTTGGGTCTACAACTTACGCGTTCTTCACCAGGTATGATGCTTATGGACGTTGTTTCTTCCTTTCTGTCTAGTGTTAGATACCCTAATCTCACAGGATGTACGATACCATACATGCCCTGAGCTACCTGTTTGTTGCTTCCGGTCGCTCCACGATATGATTCCCTGAGAACCATTGCTTTGTCCTGTTATCCCATCAGTACTCGAGCTACAAATCGACTGCGACGGAGCCTAAGACTAAGTATTGTCTATATATCCGGCTTTTGTTCGCGGCTGCCCGATAAGTCCCGCTCAAGAAAATAAATTTAGAGTTGTTATAGCTGTTCTTTCTGGCGCATATCCGCGGAGTTACAATTTATGCGCCCGACTGTTGCCGTTTTCAGTTGGTTCATGAACTTGTTTCGTGGACCTACTGTAGACCCCGCTGTGCATTCGTTGCTCCTGTTCAACCGCTTGCTTTACTGTTTCATTCTGGTCTATAAGGGCATCGCTTCTGCAGGAGCAGACAGAGAGGACCATGGACTTCGACCTCGAAGAACTTGTCAACGTAGAGCAGACGTAAGGCCTACGCACGCATCGAGACGAAGCTTACCTTGCTCACGTCGCTTTACCGATTAGATTCTATGAAGAGGGCTATAAAGACGGCTTTGCTCACGGGCGTATCCATGGCTCGATAGAGGGCCGAGCCTTGGGCCGAGAGAAGGGCTTCGAGATGTGGGAAGAGCTCGGCTTCTACGAGGGCTTCGCGATGATGTGGATGACCATCGTCGAGAACCAGCCCACTCCGGACGAGTATGCATGCTCTTTTGCTGCTTGGGCGCGCAATGAGGCAAGCCATCGCAGGAACTGCCCGCTCAGGCTCGCGCGATGCGAGTCCTTTCCGACCCTGCCCATGTGCAGATTCTCACTGGCTCTGCAGTCAGCGTTCGCGTCGACATCGTGTGGAGCAGCCGCCTGCCTGCCCAAGGCGAGCCGCTCTCCCAGCAACGTTCGTCACCGACGCGCTCGTGTCGGAGCCGTTTGGGCTGACGTTGTCATGTTTTGTCAAGGGGCTGAGCGTGTGCTTCCGATGGTACCCTCTTGCAACCCGATTCTCTAACCTGTCTGCGCGTAGAAACTCACATCGTCCTGGTACAGGAGAACGACGAACCACATCCGGCATCTTCTCGAGCTGATATCCCAATTCCCGCGTGAGAACCCGTCCGCTACCGGGGGGCCGTCAGAGCTCGACATCCCGAAGCTCTTCCGGCAGATCCGTTCGCGCTACAAGCTCCTCTGCGCGACCCTAGGCGTGCGTCCTACTCTGCGCGCCGCGGATGGCTCCTCGGTCTCCCCCGATCGCGCCGAAGCTGACTTTCCGGAGTCTCCCAAGGGGGAAGCGCAAAAGGCGCAAGGAGGAAGGAAACCTGTCTGGCCCGTTCGTGCTGCGGGCGAGCCCTTGGCCAGCGCGGAGCTCAGTTTCTGAAGCGGAAGACGCCGTCTTTCGAACGAAAAATCGTGTTCGCATCGGCACTCTTCCGTCGCGCGATTTGCTCGTCAGTCACGAGCGGCTCGCTCAGCCTGCCTCGTAAGTTCTCTGCTCGCTCATACCTTCTGACCCTGCTTATCGACGTTCTCAGTGCGGACCTCTCCACACGCTGTCAGACTGCCTCTCGCGAGCCAGTCGGCGGGAGAAAGTGCGCATCGAGCGCATATCGCAGCGGGCCATACATCGCTCCCTGGCCTTTCGGGTAATTAGCCACAGAGAGCGCATCGATACGTCCCTAGTGTACGATCGCTGTTAGATAGCGTACTTCTCGTTGTGGCGAAGCGTCTCGCTTCACCTCATACGACTTATTGTCTTGCAGGGTTATCGGATAACATCACGCGCAGATCCCTCGAAGAAGATGAAATAAGCTCCATGGCAGCATCGATGGCAGCTTCGGCGCATGCGCCGCATGTTGAGCTCCGGGCTCGCCTCTGCAGGTCAGCCCGGGAAGTGTCTCATTCAACTTCACAAGCGCTGCTTCGCTCGGTTCCGTTCCACCCATTATGACCTTCACTGGGCTTGGCCGACTGGTTGCACCCTCCGCAAGGCTGGTTCATCTCCATGTTCTTCTCATGTAGCTGTGTTAATGGCACGCAAAGGGCCATGGCGACAGGGTAGCCCATGCCAGTGTTCGGAATCCAGACCTCTGATCGTCAGAAGACCGCCCGCTGCCGGCATGTGCCCCTTGGTTGCCCCGGGTTGCCCTTTCGCCGGCTGCGCGTGTAGGCATGTTGGCCACCACGAGCAACCGGAGCTCTCGGCGCAGCATGATCCTCGATCGGACCCATCGTGGTTCGTTAGAACGTCGCGGCGCGGGCGGAGCTGAGAACGCAGGTTGCAGCACAGCGTTTCCATTTCGCTCTGCTGACGAGCCACAGCGTTTTGGTGCGGCATCCGGCGGTGGACAGCTGACAGAGAGCGTCGCCTTTTCGTTGCTCCGCCTTGGTGAGTTACTGGTTAGCGCGCATGGGCGGGGCGGTTCGTTCCTCGATGCCCGTGATTGAGTTGCGGAACCTGCGATTGTGAGGGGCGGGTCCGGCAACGGCCTTTCGCTAAAAGCTTTGATTCAGTCGGGCTTCATTCAAAGTCGGAGGCTTTATACCGGAACTTTTCCCCAAATTGGCAATGTGGTTGAGCGACCATTTCAAGCGGATGCATGGAAGAATCAAGCATAGGTACAGCTAGCAAAACGTTTGGCGGCTCCCAGAATACTCACCGTACGCGGGCGGACCCAAGGTGATTTATATTGTAGACGGTACACACCCAGTCGAGTGAGGCGCGCTACATATTGCCCAAGCCTACTTCAATATCAGGACGACGTCACGGAGCCATCATACACCTGAACATAGTAGTAGTACGAACCGTGAAGCGTGTGTCGAGGTTCAACTTCTACTATCCATGATGGTCTCGGTGAAGATACAGGGGCTGTGGCCGCGACGCGCATGCCCACATGACAAGGATGTTCGGGCTACCAACATTTTCAGAGTATTACGCTGGTAGCTGGCGTGCGAGCTTCTCTGTGGTTAGTTCACCGCGATTTCGCCATAAACCTAGCCTCCCGCGCATCAGCCAACCAAGTTTTACCATGTTAGGGCTACTTACTTCGACAACATCGCACCTGATGATCTGAGCATATTTGGTTTGATTGTTGCCAATAAGAATCGCTAGTCGGCCGATTATGGACAGGCGTATCGGACACATTATTATGACACAGCGGGTAGAGGACTCTGTAGAACAAACCTGCACCACAATGTACTTATGTACCCACAGTGTGCCGTGCACGCCTCGTTACGCTTCTACTTGCGGAGCTTGGTCGTTACAAAGAGCCGGCTGACAACCCAGGCCCAGCATCGCTCGGGGCCTACAGCGCGTTACTACGTGCATGCCAGGCCCGGAGGTGCTTAAGAGTGAGACGTTAGTAGCCGACGGCGCCGGCAGGGAAACAGTTTGAGTGCTCGGCAGAGATCGCAAGCGAACAGGGCGAGGAACGGCCGCCAGCGAATCAATTGCTAATCAATGCCACCATATCGCCTCATGTCGCAGATGGTCGATGGCGCCGTGAAAGACATGGATCATTGCAAGGGCGATCTGATTATGCATATGTTTACTGACAGGAACATGGACCAGGCCGCCATGCTTGAACAATCCTGAGGCCTCGAATATGAACGGAAGAGTTGCTTTTCTTCTAAGGGTTATGACGCCTCACTCATGTAGCACAGGGCTCAAAAGGTGAGGAGCGGATGCAATAGTGAGCGCCTCGGCAGATCCTGTTTCAAAGCGTTGCGAAGAGGATTGTAACAGGAACGGCACGAAGGAATAATCATCCACGTCGCCGACGATACTATGCCCGGTGGCCTCGGGACGGCGGAACGAGCAGGATTAATCGACCCACGTTCTTTCCCCGCTGCACCACGCATTCGAGACAACCCGACGTCGGGACGCGGGGTGGCGGGAAAAAGATGTGCTGAAGGATTTATATAGCAGAATGGCAACTAGACTCACCTTTACACTGTCAAGAATTTGATGGCGCGCGCGCGCCACTGCCATCCAAGCTACAAGCTCCAGCCACGCAAAGCAATTCTTCGCGCCTCGCCATGCTAGATGCTGGGAGAGCTGCGAGGCTCTGCCTCGGTGCGAGCCTGTGTTCATCTTGCGCGGTAGTTTTATACGGCGGTAGTCCTGGACTCCTGGTGATGTGCCAGAGTGTGATGAGAAAGGGCAACCGCCGGGAAATTAGCCGAGGCGCTGGCTGGGAACGCGGGCCTCGCGTGGGCCTTTCCCCCTCTCCTCGACCTCGACCACCGATGCGCCGGTGAGCACGCTCGCTTCCTCTCCCTCATCCTACTCCCGTTTTCCTCTTCATCGTCGTCATTTGTGCGCAGCCAAAGCGCGCGCTCGCAGGAACACGGAGCGCGCACACGCCACATGGGCGGTCGAAGGACAATTGGATACCCCCTTCTGACAAGGGCTCGCTTCCCGAGATTTACAACGATACCCCCAAATACCTTCACCCATCCCATTGTACGTCTCTTCCCACCTTCTCTTTGTCGCCGTTTCTGAACAGGCACTCCTGACGCGCATAGGACTCGAACGCACCGTATTTGGACCACACGCGACGCAGCTCATCCTTTATACTACTTGGGCCATAAACGCGCGTGGAAAGAGAGTAACACAGTCGATCGGGCATCTACGTAAGTGCCGCAACTCTGAATGACTTTCATGCAGCCTCTGCGGAGGGGTGAAACGCATCTGTCACGTTCACTTTCGATGATCAGTCTGGGATCCATATTCGTGCTATAGTGAAAACACACTGGAGGAGTTTGTGCGCGCCCTTTTCGAGCGTCAGACCTTCAGCTTCAGACCATGGATCGTCTTTGCGCTGTTGAACACATTCGGAGCGCAGCAACAGGAGCTATGGATGCAATGATCCAGCAGTGCTTATCTCTGCACCTCCAAAGACGCCTGACTCCTCTGCCAGTCGTTGCTAACATCGCTAACAATTCGGTATCTTGGCAATTGACGATGCTGACGAGCCGTGATTGACAGATACTCTATCATGGCTTCAACTCTTACAAGTGAGACGCGCTCACGGGACAAACGCGACTCGGTCCCACTTCTGCTTGAATCGTTCCCTATTCCGCCGTCATTCATTCCTCCTTCGCCTCTACTCTCGAGCTTGCCCGCTTCGCCTCTTCCGTCTGGTCCCTCGCCATTCGTTTCTCCGATACCTTCTCCCTCAGCCAAGCAGCCGCTCTCTGCGCCTCCCTCCGCCCCACTCCCTCCTGTTCCCGGCCCTTCCCCTATAACAGAGCATGAAACGCTTATGTTCATCTCTGCCGCTCGTTCGCGGCGTGCTTCGAAAATGTCTCTCGCATCAACCTCAAGTCACTACTCCCACCGAGACTCAGTAGCAACCCTCGCTAGCAACGCTAGCGGCAGCAGTGTTCCCTCCCTCTCTCCCTCTACCAGCGTCACCCCCTATGATTCAGCTCGCTCTCTCAGATCCTATTCATCAACAAGCTCGCTGTCTGTCCCAGGCCCACGATACACCCTTGATAGGTCGCCGGTGATACAGCCCCGTATCTCCGAGGAAGACGCCACGGATTTGACACGGCTGTCTCTTGATGAGATCTCCCTGCATTCCACTTTGCCCGAGAATCTCAGCGACAGTGAGAAGGTGCTCGAGGTCGGTATTGGCCCGTCGCTGTCTCATCGACCAGAGTCAGCGTCGCGCGACTCGTTCTCGTCAACGCATGCACGTGAGAACGCTTCGCGGACTGAAGAGGCGACAGTCCCATCAGCTACGCCCAAGCACAAAGATCCTGCTCCTGGCCGCCCTAGCCTGCAGCGCTCCATGAACAAGGACCTGCCTCCCCTCCCACCAGCACAGCCACCACCGCAGATTCCTCTCCCGCCACCTCCCACATATTCGCGCCGTCCTAGCAGTCCCGACATCAAAGACATCCTTGCAACGACTCCACGACCTCGACGGAAGTCGTCTGCTGGCTCTGGTCTCCGGTCTCGATCGACCTCGCGATCTGTGCGCAGCCTTCGCAGGCGCATAAGCGAAGGTGTCGGAGCACGGAAAACCGACGTCGACTCGCGCCGCACAAGTGCCGCTACGAGTGTGAGCAGGAGGACGAGCGGAACGTCCATTGCGCGCGCTCGGTCGCGGCCTGACTCGCTCAGTGAGTTGGCGTACGAGCAGAGCGCCATGGTGCCTCCGGCGGACGAAGAGCTTTGGGACGAAGACTCGTTTGTGTCGGACTACGGCGTGCCTATGGACGAGACAGGCACGCCATTCGAAATGCTCGATCGGGACGAGGAAGCCAGACTGGAGAAGGAGCTCGACGGGGACGGCAGCGACTCCGACTCCAGCTTGGATCTCCATACGCCGCTTCCGTGCGTTGTCATGTTTCGATTCTCAGCCTTGGTTGGTTCTAATGGTGATATTCCACGATAGTCACTTGATGGTGAAAGACGGACTTCTGTCGCCCAACTCTAAACTCGTCCAGTCTTCCCGCAACTCGACGCCACTCCCAAACAACCGGCCTGGGAGTGTGTTCAGCGTCGCTTCTACTAGTACGCTTGACTGCTTCCACTAGCTTTCTCTGTGTTCGCTCACTAAATCCGAACAGCTGGCTCGATCATGACCAAGTCGGGTCTATTCAAGGATGAGCGCGACACCGTGAAGCGGCGTGTGCGGCATCGTGACGGCAGGCTTCTCGCTGGGGGTATCGGTCTCACGACTGGTCTGGGCTGGAGTGACAGGTAGGAGAGTCTGCCCGTATATTCGCTGCTCTTGCTGACGGGGATCTCAGTGAGGACGAGGACGCGCCTTCCCCGCTGATCCGGCAAATCTCTTCAAATAATCTCAAGAAGCGGGCCGCTTCGGCTAGCTCTCTTCGCAGTGCGTCGAGCTCACTGTCGCACTCGTACAGCGGACACACCCCGGATAGCCGGATGGAGGAGTTCGGCATGCTACCCAAGGCGTCTCGCACGTCTGCTCCCCCAACGTCCTGGCACAAACCGCGTACGCTTCCCAGTCGTATGCCCAGTGACTGGCGCACGAGCACTGGTAGCTCGGTTTCGAGCGTATCATCGGCATCCGCCTTGTCGCACGCTCAGTCTTGTGCCTCTGTCACCTCGCATCGTTCTGCCCCAGCCGTGTCCTCTTTGCGAAGTCGTGGTCCGGACAACTCGCTCGGTCATATCCACGAGGGTGAGGAGTTCGGATTTAACACGCCCTCCACGTCTTCTACAGCAAGTCTCCCAATGCCCATCACCCCGGACGACATCCCTGCACGCAGTAGGGCAGGGTCTCTTGGCGCGAAGAGGGTTCCTGCGCGGCTCGACCTTGCGAACGCTTCGGATCTTACTCCCCAGGATGTCGTGATACTCACGTCGGCGAGCCCGTCGACAATGTCTATGAGCACACCCTCAACAGCCAGCACCGTCACCCCCTCCGCGCAGAGACAGACCGTCCCCCGTCCATTGCGCCTGCCGCAGTCTCAGGGCAACCTCAGGCGCGCGACGGATCCGTCGGGCGCCATGCGCCCTTTGCTTTCCTCGGCATCTGCGAGTACGAGTCCTTCTACTTTAGACCGCGCTTCAACAGGCTCTTTGCGTCAGAAGCCGTCTCTGGGAAGCCTGAGGCCACCAACTTCCCGCCCGGGCCCGACGAGTGCGCCTCCGCGAGAGGGTATCGCGTTCCCAACCAGCCCACTGTCCCGCGCCCCCGTCAAGTCTGTGCCGGTCGCTCGCAGCGCGTCTGCGGGCGCGGCAGGCCCGTCCAAGCTGAAACCACGGACGGGCACGGGCATGGCATATCGCACGGCAGGGAGCTCGGCTTCCGCAGGCGCGAGTGTGGGCACGCCCGTGCCACCGAGAGCAGCCTCGGGGCCGGGTGCGCGTCCCTCAATGCTGCGCATGCCGAGCACGACGTCGCTCCGGTCCGCCAAGGGAGTCGGCACGGCGATCTGAGGGTCCGCGCTCCCTCTCCCCCCGTATGTTACTACACACCTTTAGATTACATTGCATTTGAGATGGCCGCCGCCGGATTGAGGTGGTCGGGCCCATCGGGATTTTTTGAGATTCTGTACCTTCAGATCCTGAGGGTGCTACTTGTGCGAGTATGCCGTTTGTAATACTTAATGACTCCGTTGTTTTGTTACCGTTGGGCTCGCGGGAGCATCGTTCAGGTCTGGCTCGGATGGGTTAGGGAGAGCATGGTGGAAGATAGTTGAGATGCGCACATATATCGTTCATTGTCGCTCGTTACATACCTGTTTGTACACACTGTTATCCTGGATGTGTTACTGGGAATTCACTGCATGCACGTTGAAGACATGCTGCGCGAGGGGCTCCGACTCAGGCTCTTCAATATTGACTGGCAAAACTGGACGACAACCGTCGCAACGAGGCTGATGAGGTCCACCGCTCAAGTATCTGTGCATATGTAACATAACATGCGCAGTGAGAACAGTCTACAACGCTTGCAGGCGATCATGGTTGATCCTGGGCGACTTCCCGTCCTGTGCGTTCTTGAGCGGACTCTCGAGACCATCTCCGTCGTATCCCGTCTCCCGCATCCAGCTCTCCAGAGTGTGTCCGTGCGGATTCAGCTTCCGAACACAACCGAAGTCCCTCTGAATGACGTCGTCTCGGAACAGTGCCCACCAGCACCTGAAGTTCTGCTCCCACGTCGTCGACCCGTCAGGGACGCATTTCTCGTTCGCGAGAGGCCGCTGGATGTCGTCCTGGTTCCAGAGCGCGAACCACTCGTTCATCGAAAGAGGCCGGTACACCGCGGGCTTGCCGGTGATCTTAGTGAACGTCGAAACGAGGTACGGCCAGTCTACCCAGTCGCTGGCCACTTCAAGCTCCTGAGCGGATGTGGCCTCACGATGGTCGAAGATGTAGCGAGCGAAGAAGCCGACGTCGGAGAGTGCAATCATGGGGACGTGTCCATTCCCTATGGGGGCCGCGAAGACGTAGGTACCGTCTGAGCGTTTGTTGAGTGGACCGAACGTAGGCTACATCTTCGATCAGAACGGCAGCCAAAGCATCATCCCGCGAGATATGTAGACTCACGTTATTGAGCATGTCCATGTACGGTCCGGTGGTCAGGACGCTCCAAGACATATCGTGGTCGCTGACGATGGATCGCTGGGCTCGCATCCAGTCGCTAACGCGTCCTTTCCCGTCGTAATGCTCAGCACGATAGGTGGGTGTGTACCCGCCTTTCTGGTGATCATCATAGATTCAGCTCCAGTCCGACACCGTATGCAAAACGCAGGGTTTCACCTTGAATGCATAGTCCAATGCGCTCCACACATAGTGCTTGACGGTCCTAACCTGCTTGGCAAGCTCGAAGATTCGCATGCCTGTGTAGACTTCCTTCATCTCGCCAATTGTAAAGGTGTCGGTATTGACGAAAGCGCCGTAGACCCCTTGCAATGCCGCAAGCACGCTAGTCAAGTCATCCGTGCTACCTGGAGGAACACGTCAGCGCGCTATGTAGGACTTTGAAGTTTCTGAAACCAACCCTTGAAGACTTGGACGCCACGCTGTGCCAATCCCCGCGCGCGAACGCTCTCAGGATCGCGCGTCAGGGCACGAATGGAGTAGGGTGAAGGCGAACCATCCGAAGTCGGTTCTAAGAGCCCATCTATGACTGCCAGACCTTGGGCACCTGTTGCTCCAATGACAAGAATGAGTCTCGTTTCAGTAGTGTTCGCGTCGGCGGTCATTTTGTCAGGGGTGTACGTTGGCGGCGGGGCTTGGCTTCAAGTATCGCACGGTAAAGTCGATGTTGCCGGGCATGATGGCGAGCCCTTTATAAGCAACGGCCGGCGGAGTAAGCAGATAGTAAATTACTCAACCCGAGCTCACGAGTGGTTTAGGTTCGGACATCTGTCTGCACGGGCCCGAGGCTCTTCGATAAGCCAAGGCATCGGATGGACTCCTGTTTGGTGGACGAATGACGACAACCTGTCTACCTTGCAGTGATACGACAAAAGTGCTTCGGCCAACCCTCGGTCGTATAAGCCAAAGGCGCATATGGGAGCGCCGTTGTCTTTGACGTGGACGATAGTGTGATCTTGCCTGAGCGTCTCGGCGATATCTGACTGCAAAATCATCGCATAAACGCACGCAGTTCAATGAGGAGGAGCTAACCTTAAAGGAAGGATTCACCAGCCTTTCAGCAGAGGAGCACCCGATGGTAGTCGCGTCGTGAAAGACACTGTTCCAGCTAAGAGTTGATTAAGACGCATTAGACGATTACATTGAAGCCTTGCAGCGAACATAACACTGTATGCTGTGAGACTTACGGTGAACTACTTTACGATTTCGGCATGAGTCGCGTTTGCATTCTTCACATTCTCTGTATCCATTAAAACGACATTGTGCGCTTCAATATCGCTGCGCGCATTTGGTTCATGTCAAAAATAGCGTCAAAAATGAAGAGAACTTCTGTTCACAGACAATCGGAATGCGGTAGCTCAGAGAACGTTGGGAATGTACATACCTTCGAAGAGGAGTAGGGAGGTATTGCGCTACCCCGCAATGGCCGTTTCATGCCCGGAATCTCTGGCGCTGACCTGCGCCTGCAATGGACACACCGGGATGAGGGCCAGGACCGTCGTCTACCAAAACACAACATGTAATTGCTCATATACCATGATATCATAGTCAGTGGTATCGGTTTGGAACAGACAGGAGACGATGCTACGTAGCTGTTGTCGACCCGCACCCGACCACCATGGACACCCCTCGCACCCGTCTGTATGCACGCGCGTCTACGCTATACAACAAGTCATAGCAAAGCATGGCCAAGAACTTCAAGCAATGGGGCATATCACAATCCACCAGCACGCCTAGACGATCCCCTTGACGAGCAGTCCCTCCAATCGACAGTATTCTGGCACAAGCGCCGCATAGGACATGAACGCGTCGACGTCTGGCTCAGCGACTTTGGCAAGGCCGAGCTGAAGCTCGGCGTCCGAGGTGGGCATTGCTGTCACTGGCTGGAGGGCAGACGGAGTGGCAACTGGAGTCGCGTCCGTCGATTGAGAGGAAGGATTCGGACTTGTGAGCGCGCCGAGGTCAGGCGTAGTGAATGCGGTCGACGGGGCTTCTCCGAGAGTGCTTCCACTCATCGCCGTGCCAGACGTGGAGCTGGTCATAGTGCGAATGCGGGTAACGTCCGTCTCCGAAAAGCCAACAGTATAGGCACCGCCGTTGCGCTCCATCTCTTCTATCTCCTCTTCTTCTTCTTCGACCAAAATGGTCGAACCGAGCGCAGAACGGGCCCCGTGGCCGTAAGGCGTGCTCGTCCCACTGCCAGCCACACTGGGCGCCTTGCTCGTACTACCCGGCGCGTTGATGTTCGTTCGCAGGGCGGCGCCACCTGTAGCAGCCCAGCGTTTGCTGAGTAGTCTCCTCACCTCCTCCTCGAACCCACCCCGACCTGTACCGGCCGGAGTACCCTTCTCTTTGCCCCATACCCACCTCGCAACGTAAGCACCGCCGATGGCTGCCCGCGAGGGGAAACCAGGCGCAGGGGCATTGCGATGCGGGACAACTTGAGCTGAGTCTATCTGAGTGGTGGGCATAAGTACGGGGGCATTGAAGACGTCTCCTGCGAGATTGGCGATGGAGGGGAAATTGGCCGCTGCGCCAGTCACGAGGATGCGTCCAGGGAGCGGCGAGTAGTCGTATGGATCGAAGGGCAGACCCATGTTGTTGCTGTTGTTCACGCCAGTCGCGCGCTTTTGTTGCGCACCAGCGATGGGACTGGGCGTGCTGCCCGCATTGCGAGCTCGTCCAGCAGCAGAGCCGAAGACGCCTGTCGGGATGGTCCGTGACCAGCGTACTCTGAAGGAGAGAATCTGGCTCTCCAGCAGACAGCGAGGGTTTGCACGGAGATCGCGGAACTCGTTCACCTTGACGCCCGTCTCGAAACGGTAGATACCCTTCACATGCGCGAACGGGTAAGTGTCGCCTTGAAGGAGCCAGAAGCTAAACAGCTTGTCATCGAGACTGCACGTGGCATTAGCCATGTTCTGCGCGGACGCCGTGTGCAACCTACCCAATCGAGCCTCCGGGAGGGACGATGGCGACAAGGCGATCGAATGCACTCCAGCTCTTTGTGTACATGTCTCGGACAAGTGCGCGGGGTACGTCTGCGTTCCTGGTGACTACTGTCAGAAGTGTATATGTCTAGAGGCGCAGTGCCTACAAACCTGCTGGTAAGCATCATGACGTATCGCTTCTTCTCGCTCGTATCCTGAGCAGGGTGAGGAAAGAGACTGAAGAGACGGGTGGGGACGTAGTTCGCAGCAGGCGCCATCATGACGTCCATAGGTCCAAAGGTCAGCACCGCGTCAGAAGGCGATGGGCACAGCGACAAGAAGGTCGATAGGTAGTCGGACGTGAATGGCGTCACAATAGCCTCTGCACGCGCGTGTGAGTACATACAAGAATTGCAGTGAGGAAAACCGCGTACCAGGATCGAAGCCATATCGCTCCACCATGTACCTGGAGATAGTCCCAATTCTTCGGCGCCCTCCTGAAATGTCGACGTCACCCAGCCACGACCAGATACGATGTCCCTCTTCTCGGTTTCCCCCAACAATCTCCATGACGCCCTCGTCCCAGTGACTCTGAGCGCCTGCCTGGGATCCAGCGTGCGCCCACAAGCCGGTCGAGGCGGCCTCAGCCTCACCCATGCCAACCAGCTGACCTGTGAGTAAGCTAGCGAGAAAAGAGCTTGCCATCTGCACACGACCGGTACGCGCCCAGATGTCTGGCCAAGCCTCGCGCACGCGAAGCAGCTGGGCGGCTACCAGGGATGGGTGTGCGCATGTTCCTACGCGGGCTGCCATGAGGTCGGGGCCGCCAAGTGCGGCTTCAAGAGCAAGTGCATGCGTATGCGCAGACGTGTCTTGAGCGATAGGCGGATTTTGTAGAGAGAAGGACTGCGAAGTTATTTGCGCGTGTATGGGTAACCGAGGGTCCAGCGCTTGGAGCGGCGGTACAGGCGCCTTCCACCAAACAAGAGCTTGCTGCAGGAAATAAGTATCAATTATTGTTTTTAGCAACACTTCACTTACCTGTGCAGCACCGCCAACAGCCTTGATCCTTGTTACGTCGTAATTTTTGCTGAGCTTTTCGAAGAGCATGTCTGCAGGATGTCGCAGCAAGTCACGCATGATACGATCGTCACAAATGGTGCAAATGGGTCAAACGTGACGTTGTCACGGACAGGTACACGTCGATCAGTACGGGCGCCACAAAATACTTCCGCGAACCTAATAGACTTGCTTACCGAAAGCTTTCAACCACATCTCCACTGGGGTCGTGTATGCATCTCCAGGAGTGGTAAAAATGCCGCCCTGAGTCCTACAAAGTACGTTGCGTTAGTTGATTGATCTTGTGAATATGCGATAGAACGGGAGCGCGTTTATGGAAGCGGCGATCAGATGGCGGTCGAACGGAATAAGGGATATTAAACAATAGGTCCGAATCTAGGCCCAAATCTCACAGCACGACAGGCTGACACGTCGCGAAGCACGTCAGCTGCTGATAGCTACATCTCGTCAAGGATGTTTGGCTAGCCTGCCAGCTCCATCCGGTGCGGCATACGCTTGCTCCCAAAAGACGCAGTCGACTTTAGCAAGTTACGGTGATGCAGCCATAGAGACGAGATTACAAGTTGCAGTCTGATCCCTGTGACTCAGGCAGGCCGCTTCAGAAACATTTGCAAAGGCCAGACAGGAAGCCTGATCTTTGCTACCTGGCGTTGGGAGCGTTTGAGGGCAAACAAAGAGTAACACCCGAGAAGTTGAGCCGAAGCATCTTGTAGGGCAGCATCACTTTGGCGTCGCCAGTTGCTGCCATGCAAGACCTCCGGAACATCGACAAAGGGGCGAAAGGAATTGGCGCGAGCGCTCGACCAGTCGTCGACCGATCGTAACCCAATCAGTAGCCCTGGGATCAGCTGGCTACTGGAGTCATCGACGCCCCCTTGATGTCCCTCCGAAATGTAGCGAGTCGACAGAGGCCATAGGAAACGCCTCCCCAAGTCATCGTGTCGCAGTGGGCTACATGCGATTAACGCACACTATTCTCGTTCGGTGCCAGAGCGGCATAGATAGAACTGGGCTCCAAAAGCGGTCACGATGAAGCACAGAGCTAGCAACACTTGTAAGAGAATCATGAAAGAGTAGAGAGCCGCGACAAAGGGCATCACGTAGCAGCCGAAGGTATGAACAGGTCTGCAGGCATGGACCATCGGGAGGTAGGTAACCGAGACTGAGAATGTTCCCAAAGCTTGGCAGCTACGCACATTGATCCAGCCGTTGCGCCGCCTCCGAGCAAAACCGGAAGTATCGCGTTCATATTGTCCGGGCATATATGATTGAAAGAGGGTACGAGGATCGAAGGATGGGTAGAAGGAAACGGATTGGTAAGGACTCACTGATATTCAGGAATCTCTGTATCAAAGTCAACCAGATCGACGCCCACAAGCTCCAAGTTCTCATCTAGCAGGGATGCGCGTAGCTGGTCCGTCGCGAGCTCCAAACCGAGGAAGAGGGTTGAGAGCGTCTTGGGCGGCATGTCGGTGTCTCAGAGAGTGCAAAGAGCGTGCCCCAGCGTAGAAGTCGTCAAGGAGAGAAGTCTAGAGTAAAATTGTCGTAGCAGTCGTGTCGTGGTCGTCGGAAAGAGAGAGAATAGAAGAAGTTCTCAGCTTCTGTGCAACATCACCATCAGAGCCGTGTACTGTTTGTTTGCCACCTTCCGCGATGCCTCATGTACTGGGCGTCTAAGGGTTAAAGTCATTATTTGTAGCAATAAGTCCCAAATGTGGACATCGATCGCGGGATAACTCCAGGGTACAAGAAGCGCCAAAAGTCACAGGTGGCTCCGAACTCAGTACTCAGCAAGTCTCAGCTTGAACCGTCTTGAAGCAGTTCCGGGTCGGTGAGTATCACAACGCTCTCCATGCGCATTGTTTGCATCTGTACAGTGTTGATTGTTGCAATCGCGAACCGTGAGGTGCAGAAAACGCACCAGAATTTCCGTTAGCGATGGCTTTTTGGGAACGCAACAGGGGCAACCGTATCGATAACCGGCACGTCCGAGTCGTGTGTATCCGTTGGTTGTGTGTTGATTGAGTACCGTGGCTGCAAGGATCATTCTTACGATTTGTCGAGAAGCATCCACCTTCGAAATCCTGCAGCTAACCTGAATTTAAACGGTTATTGGCGTGAGTGCGCTTTCCTTTTGTACCATTGAGTAATTGACTAATTTACTCCCTTCGCGGCGATCTGGCCAAGCATAGGACCGTTCGCTTCGGATGGAGGAGCTGAGCATCCCGTAGCCTGAGTGGACCTACAGGTGTCCACATCAGACAATATTGTTTGACTCGCTGCTACTACTACCAACCAAGTTAAGTACATGTCAACGTGTGGCTATGCATGCTTCCGATCGAGTGCCCGCAGATACACTTTCGAATGCGATACACGCACCCAACTACTCCCGGAATGGCTGCGGTTGGTGACTGGTTGTTCAGGGTGGTACCTGTGCCCGGTAAATTTCCAGTGATATTTAGCGTCATCCTCGGCGCAGTCAACGACAAGGGCATGTCTTTTCAGAATGTCCCCGGTCATAACCATTCCCCTGTCGCGCAATATCTTCGTCCCCTATAGACTTGGCCTCATCCGTCGGCAGGGGTAATTTTGTTCTCCTTTTCGGAGCCACGGGTGCTTCAAAGCTCAGTATCGGTCACAGATGACCTTTGTAGACCTGCGCCTGATGGTTCGGGAAGTTCTTCTTAATCTGGCAAGAGTTCACCCCTTGACTCGCAATGTCGAGAGCGCTGGAGCAAGCTGGAGCGAAGGAACTGCCTGCACGCAGGGTCTGCTGCCAACCATTTTTGTTCTTCTGCAAGGCGTGTCCGATACATATTGTATGTCTATCGCAGGTTGTGTAAAGACCCTTGAAGGAGTGGAAAGATGTAATGTACGTCTTCTCCTCGCAGATTGGCGATAACCCTAAGTCGATAGTGACTCTTCAGGCTCTCGATGTCTTGTATCGCTACTTCTTCCACAACTTGAACCGCGTTCGCATGAGAACCAGCCATGACCAATAACTATGTGGACTTGCCTGCTTGCTCTCAACGTTCAGCAAGGTGACAGAGGAGCCGGCTGTCTACCGTACTCTTCCCATAATAAACCCGATTGGAGAACGAGGAGGAGGACTTCCGGTCCGTTGACGACATGCAAGGAAAACTTCATGCCTGGCAGTCTCAATGCGGAGAGTGTCTCATCAAATACGAACGGAACGGCTCCGGATGAACGCCCGAATGAGCACACTTCTGATACTTGTGTGCGCACCACGGGTTATACATGCTACACTGATCGGTCACTCCTGAAGAACTCACACAATAGAAAGTTACCTAGACTGGAAATGAAGCACATACATGCCCAATGCCGGAGTGTTAAATTGCATTCGATTCCAAATTAGTATATTGATAACAATCGCCATACATGCCATGCACGCTAGCATAGCCAGGACATGACCTAAATCAATGTGAGATCAGCGAATGTCTCGACAGCCATGTATTCTGTCGTTCTGCGCACCAGTCAATGTAGCGTCGTTAGGATATGAGCCCTACTCTTGACTGGGACGGAAGTGTAATACGTCGAATCCTTCCCCATAGTTAGCATCCCAGTCGAAGTCGCTTTGATGGTTCTCGGCGCCGAACGCGCCGAGCAAGCGTTCTGCATCCTCGCCTGCTCGCACTACCGGCCTCGCGTCCACGCGCGTCTTGCCCTTCGCGCCTTGGCCATAGATGTGGCTCTCATCTTGGGTCAGGAACGTTCCGATGGTACGGAACGTAAGACTGATCCGCTCGCCGTTGTTGTACAGCTCGGCCTCAGTCTTTTCGGAGATAGGACGCTTGTCTGGGCGTATGCTGTGCATCCACTTCGCGTTCGTATCCAAGCCCATGACGAAAATGGAGTTGTGAGGCAGAGGCACGCGTTGCACAGTTCTTTTCTTGACGCCTTTCTCAGAGGAGTTGGCAGCGACGGCATCAAGGTCGGCCTTTGGATCGGCAAACACATCTTTCTTTGTTCGTAAGGTCATGATGCGCTGAGCGCCCAGACTGACGTTCACGATCTTCGAGCCGCGCACGACGTCGATCGTCTTGTCGGAGTGTTCAGATATGTGATCCGCGCCACTACGGTAATGCTGTATGAGGACGTGGTTCACTGGCTCGTGCAGAACGGCCTCAACATGCTGGCGAATGCGCTCTACCGTCGGTGAGAAAGGCAAAAGGGGAGGAGACTCGTCCGATGGATGGCGGTAAGTCGGATAACTACGAATCAAGGTGCGATGAGTTGGGATTTCTTTGAAGCAGGCTCGTCATTGTACCTTCCTTCTTCGAGGACTTGGCCCTCTACAGCAACAAGCCGTGGGACTTCTCCACCTGCAGGACGCATCAGCATGACCATGTCGCATTGACAGCCCTTTCGTTCCCATCAGGCGCACCTCTGTGCATCATTTTGTTCCACTTGACCTCTTGGCGCAGGCAGTCAAATGCTACATCAGCGAGTTCCCTCGGGAGGAAGTCGTACAAGATGTAGCAGTCGCCTTCGCCTATAGCGTCTCCCGGACCCAGGAAGTCTCGGTGAGGTTTGGGGGCCATCAGGAGCGTCTGGATGAGCTTGTCACTATCTGTCGTCTCCAGGCAGTTGTGAATTTATTAACAGAGGTCGCAGGTCTGACGAATCCGCAACGCCGTATGATGGTTCCACTCTGGGGCTACAACAGGCTAAGCAAAGAGGGTTCGACGCGTGCAGTGACCTGCACCGACTCGTCAGGACCTACGCGTCTACTTTTGACGTACTGATCAACGCTCGGAATTTGCCGAGAGTATGTTCCTGCTGGCCCTAGCTTTGAACAGCGTTGCACTTGTGATTCGAATATACGCCTGCCACTCCCAGAGAGCACTGGTGAGTACTTGAGTGGGCCCCGGAGCAGGTCATTTAAGGTTCAAATTTGATCGTACAATCAGCTACGTGCCGTATGATATTCAACAACCGGATGAATGTAGCGACCTATCGCAATACAGCATCAACACGCTCCTTGCCTCCATGCTCCCAATCATCCCAACACAACGCCAATACTGCGGAGTCCCTGCCCGTCTTCCCCGAGAATGCGTCACCGATCCGCCCCGGCATGCCTTCTTGTGCCAATTCATCAGGCATGACCCACATCCACCTGTTTGTCCCCTCGCGCTTGAAGCCCATCCGCTCTGCAAGTCCGATGGAAGGCACGTTCCTCGGATGAGCCGACCACTTCACGCGCCTGAATCCGATACCTGGAGGGGACGCGCTCGGGAGCTGCAACAAGTACCGAGCTAGGAGGCCGACCATGTCCTTTGCAATATGGGTCCCACGAAACTCCGGGAAAACGACGACAAACGCCGCTTCCGTAGCGAGGTTCTCGGCAGAGGTGTTGAACATGCCGATCACCCCTGCTAGGCTCCCACTCCAGTCCTCGTGGATCGGATCGGGGCGCGTCTTATCAACCACGGCAAAGAGGATGCTGTGTGGGTCGCGTCGAATCCTCAGCTCCAGCCATGCGAGGAAGTCCCGGAGGGCGGGGAGTATGAAAGGGTAGTAGCGGAATATTTCTGGGCGGGAGCCGACGTGACTCCAGTATGCTTCCGCGTGGATAGCAGGGATGAAGGGAACAAGTATTGTTCGTCCATTCTCGAGCGTGTCGGTATGGATTGGATACGCGAAATTGATGTCATATGGAGTTGGGCCGTAGAGCTCCGAGTCCAAGAGCTCCGGAAGAAGAATTGGCGAGAAGTTGTTCACGTATGCCATTGCAGGATCTTGGCGGATGCTTCAGGAGCACCACGTTAGAGAGGAAGGGATGGTGTTTGCAGGGTCCAGCGGCACAAGGTGCTATGCAGGATGTACATAAATGTACGCCCGAATATGACTCGGCCGACATGCCTCCGAGTCAGCGACGACTGTCTGCCTAAGCGGTCACTGGCATCACAGACACTAGCCGATCAACACAAGTATATAAGACGTATCCATATACGCATTGATGCAGCACCAATTAACGCACTGTACCCAAGATGATTCTGAGCACTTGGACGACTGATTCAGCTTGCCGCGTGGATACTTATACTATAAGGATGTTCCTTACCATACCCTTAGGCGCATATTTTCCCAATAACATACTCTCCCATTATTTGAGCAGTTGACTCGATCATTCGACGTAATAAGAGGAAGACGAAACATACTATAGAGTTGGATTCTGAGTTGACGTCGGTCCTTGCAATTGGAGTTGGTGGTAGTATATGGGCGCCTATCCATTGGAATCACACAGTCACGATGTGACGTCACGGGTGCCTTGCGCCTCTCGCTCCCTCAAGGCCTCAAGCTTCCAGCTTCAGGCGTCTAGCTGCACCTTCTCGTCGTTTACTGCCGCTCTTGACTTCCACCAACTACCCCTAGCTGCTCCTTTGCTGTCGTTTTTTTTCGCCAAGTGATAAAATATCTCGACAAAACAGTACAAATTTTACGGGCTTTCTGCGGTACTGAAAACATGGAAAGTCCGCCTCATAAACGGGTCAAGCTGGAGCGCGAAGCAACACCACCTATTGGTCCCATGGAGGGCTCGGACGACGTCGACGACACCTATGTAGAGCATTGCAGTATATGCTTGCAGCCATATGCAGACAAGACTGTTATACCCACATGTTCACATGAGTTCTGCTTCGAGTGTCTGCTCATCTGGACAGGTGAGTGCTTCTCAGCGTCGCTTTGTCGTATCGATGCACACTGTGCGGACCCACTTTCATCGCTCTACAGACCAATCCCGACGCTGTCCGCTCTGCTCCCAAGATATTGGTAAATATCTTATGCACCATATACGGTCAAAGTACGATTATCAAAAGCATTATTTGGCCCCACTACGCACCTCTCCTGAACCGCAGGCTGCGGCTGCAGTCCGCCGTGATATACGACACCGAGCCGCACGTAGGAGGGAGGTAGAGTGGGGAAGGCAGCGACGCCGTGAACTTGAAGAGCTTGACGAGCTAGCACGAGCGATCGAGAAACGGAGGTGGGTCTATAGGCACAATCTGTACGCCAAGGTGAGTGCAGTCCGTGGCAGAGTTGGGAACAATCCTCCCAAGAGTACATATCTGTTCCAATTTTTCCGCATTGCAGCTCGCTTGAAAAGCTGCATCCATTTCACGTCAACGTTGTGTTGTACTGTCCATCAGCGTAACCCTAACCTTCCATCCGATCTAGCACGTAGCTTCGAACCCATATACCCGCTACCGGCCATTCCCCACGCCCGCCCAATTCGCTGCGTCTCAAGACCTTATATCTAGGGCTACAAGCTTCATCCGACGGGAGCTCATGGTGTGGGCGGGCTTGGATGTAGAGGTCAGTGGCCCATATGACCGTCGTCACTGTCCGGCAAGTTGACCTCAATAGTGACTGCCAGTTTTTGACTACATTTATTATCTCGCTCATGAAATCCTTGGACATTCGCTCGGAACCCGCGGTTAGATTGCTTTCGGAGTTCCTGGATATGGACGCTGCGCCGGGACATGAGCGGGACAACGCCGAGCACTTCGCACATGGTAAGTCTGGCGCCTAAATGTGCACGGCTCTCCCAGTCGCTATCGGAGCATCTCAAGGGCTTGCCATATGAGCTGTCCCCGTGATTACGATTTCCATTTCTGACGTGCATCACCATAGAACTCTACTGCTATCTTCGGTCTCCGTTCCGTGATTTGGCGGCATATGAAAGCAACGTTCAGGTAAGTTGCCTCACCGTGAGTACCGCCTCGCAGTCAGCAGGCTTACTTTGATTTGTAAAGTACGATGTGCCTCCTGACGTTCCCCCATCGGACGCTCTTGAACGTGGTCGAAGGTGGCCTTCGAGAATTCCTTCCCCTCTGCCCTCGGGTTTACACAACTATGAGCGGCGGTCTCGGTCATTCTCCTCTTCCTCCTCAAGATATAGGCAACGCTCTACCTCTCGCCATTCCAGAGACCGCGATGTCCACGATAGGCCCTCCCATCATTTTCCAGGAAGGCAGCAGAGTCCGTCAGGGAGGCACATGCATTCGTGTCCTAAATCATCCGAAGGGGAACGTTCTGGTGACAATCCATATCAACGCCCTTCTTCATGCCAGCGACCATTGAACGAAGACGTCTCGCTCTCCGGCGGAGTTCGCTACTCGCCAGACGACCTCCCGCGAGAGCCGCGCAACTCTCACCGCCATGGTGATGAATTAGATAGGAAGGGGAAGAGACGCGCCGATGATAGAGCGGACGCCTCGGAGAACTCGAACTATCCTGCTGGCCCACGCGAGGGGGCGACGACGAGTGCTTGTGGCAGTGTCAGTGCCGGCATGCAAAGCAACGTGAATACTCGTTCCCCATCTCACGCAAGCAACCGAGACGACCCGCCGTCATCTTCCACCCTATTGACCCCTCCACGTCATACAGAACTGTCGGAGACAATAGCGCGGAATGCGAATGCTGCGACCAGATCCGCTGGGTCCCGCGTCGTGCCCCCTGTCAATGGCACAGTCGAGGCACAGTCCCCGGAGCATCCAGTGTCTAAGAGCGAGGACGGTGTGCTGCTTGGAGATTCGCAGCAGTCTCTCTCCAAAGGATTTCAGCCCCTACGCATTCGACGTAACCCTTGGCAGACCATGCAACAATACCTCGCGAACGGAGTAAGCGGCTTTCATCCCACTGCGAGCGGGCGCAAAGCATCAGCGTCGGAACCTGCTTTAGCCGCTCGGTCACAAGTTCAGCGGGATGCAGCTTTCAACTCCCGTGACAAAGCCCTCCGCCCTGACGATCCTGCACCGTCTGGCAAGGGTGTACCCTCCCTGCTTTCTCGTCTATCGGATCCCGTTCCTCCGGCGTTTGAGCCTTCTCTGTCTTTCTCATCAAAAGACCCAGATGCGGCTAGAGCACAACTCCTACTCACTCATCCGGGTGGTAAACGTATATCCGCTTCGGAGATGATAGGCTGCACACGAGCGACTTCGGACAACTCATCTGCGGCGGTCGATAGTGATGCCGGGCCTTCTCATATGCTTGCAGTTCCGCCCTCCAATACCGGGCAGCAGTTGCAGCAAATTAATCATGTTGTCGGTGTCGGTGACGTGAGTGCAGTGGAGCAGGTGCCCTCGGAGAATGCTGCTCCGTCCGACGGTACGTGATGCAACCATAACCGCTGCTTCGTACGTGAGCTGACCGCTCACACTCCCACAAAATAGGTGGTACAAACACCGTAGGAATCGGCCTGCAAGCGAGTTATCTTGCCACTCCGAATGATCCACGTTCTTCGCTCGTGCAGAAGCTTGAGGCCGCGAAGCGCAACGCAGCGGAAATTCCCACCGCTGAGAAGTCCCTATTGTCCTCTGCGCACCGCTCATCTGTTCCTATGACATTGCCTGACGGCAGAGCCGGGGATCCCTCAAAATCCGCTCAAGACGTGGAGACTGCGGAGCGGATTGCCGAGCGAAGGGAGGCTGAGTTGCGTGCCCAGGCACAGCTCCGAGTCAAGCTCGCAGCAGCCAAGAAGACGGCCGAGCGGAGTGGTGCGCTCGTGATGGGCGGAGCCGCAGGCTCGACAACGACGATCGATGGAGACCTTGCGGCGCAAGAGGTCTCACTCAGGGATAGGCTGAAAGCGAGGCAGATGTGACTACAGATGCAGCATGGTTTGAGTATTGTACGCTAGCTAAATGCAGCAAGTATTACTACTTTTCCTATGCGAGTCGTACGCTACAGATTCGGAGGGCCGGCAAGGTGCTGGGCAACAAATATGTGACGGTGTATGGTATCGAGGTAGGCCTAGTAAAAGAATGACGGATGTGTGCCATCGATAGGAACGAACGTCTAAAGCAGGATTATAGGACGTGAGGTATGTTTAAGGAGCGCGATTAAGGATAGACAGGGCTCTCCCTGCAGCATTACGTTGCGAAGGCTACGGTTCGATGTTACGCATGGGACATACGTGGTCGGGTTCGTGAGGACGTCGAGAAATGATCGTGGAGGCCGATATACACGGGAGGCGGCAATCGTGCTCCCTGACGCTGATCTGTGAATCAGCGATTAGTAGGCGGTGGTGGTTCGTCTGTGAAGTCGTGGAAACCGGGTCGTGCAGAGTGCTCTGGCTGGGCACGTCCTGCAGAAGATCGTATGGGGTCAAAGCGTTGTGCGCGAGGAGGGGAGCGGGGACTACGGAGGGAGGAGGGACCATGGCCCATAGACACCACAGCAGAGATGCTCGGAAGAGGCTCTCCACGGTACGGCGTGTGTGTCGAGGTGGACGGGCCGCCGAACTGAGACGGAACGCTTTGAGGCAGCGCCGGTGACGACCGTCGTCTGGCGTTGAATGGGGAGAACGCGGGATCGTCCCACTGCGGCTGCGGCTGGAGTGTGAATGGTGGTGGGATGTTGAGCGGCGTGCGTGGCGCAGAGAAGTCGACATTGGGCTGCGGGAGCGCACGAGCCCTATCATCAAATGTACTGGGCCGTCTTGAGCTGGGTCCAGCACCTGCTTCGAGAGAGCCGATGGAGACGAGTGAGAGGGGAGGACCGCCTATAGGACTGGTCGCTAGCGCATGAGGACGAGGGATGTTGGTGGAGACTGGAGGAAGAGACAAAGGGAGCCCAGGACCCTGCTCGCCAGCTGGACGGGCAGGACGTGGAGTGGTTCTATACATCTCAGCAGTCTCCGTTCCAGAGGTGGACGGTCGAGATGGAAATCCGCTTTGCATACCAGCGGATCCGAAGCCCCGCCATCCGCCACTCTCCATGCTCTGGCCCCCCGACGCGTACGGGGGACGCCGGCTTGGACCAGGAATGCCAGGACCAGCAAGGTGGCTCGGGACCGTGTTTGATCTCGCGTAATCCTCGGCTAGATATGGATCGCGATGGGAGCGAGCAAACTGTTCATCGGCCGCGCGAGAAGGCGCGCTCGCGCCGCCGTACGGCATGTCGAGACCGCCAGGGGCCCGAGGAAGGAACCCTTCCAAGCTGGATCCAGAGTGCAGCGTCGTCGCGGTAGGGGTGACTTCAGTGGAGGCGAAGCCAGGCGGTGGGGCGTTCGTGAACGGCCCAAACTGAGGAGGGCGCGTGAGGGGTGCGGAAGTTGCGGCTTGCCCGCGCGGTCGACGCGCTTTCTGGCGCTGGTTCTGGGATGCGGTCAGACTACGCGACGCATAGGGAGAAACCGGGTGATGCTTGCCTGAAACCAGATCTACGCGCAAGGGGAAGTATGAGATTGGTGATTTCAGGGGGAATCTTTGGGTGAGGAACCTCACCTGCACTTTACGAGCACTCAAGCCAATAGCCCGTCCAACCTCTTCGCGCATCTGCGTGGTAGGAAACCGCGACTGAAGCAGGAGCGTGAGCTCTCGTGACCAAAACTCTGCGCCTGACAAGACTGCATACCTGAGCGAGTAGCGCGTGGAGGACGGCCGCCTGGTGTGGCGTTGTCAACGTGCGCGTCCGCTTCTTTTTAGGTGGCGGGCCCTCTGGAGCCGACTCGGATGTCGTGGCTTTGCTCGGACCTGCTTCCATTTCGGTGTCGGCCATGTCGCCTTGCGAAGATGACGCGGAAGGACTTGAGCGCTCGACTCTTGGCCCCGTCCTCTGACCTTCGGCTTCGAGGTCGGAGGTAGTGATCGCGGGTGCGGGTGCCTCAGCGTGTGAGGAGGAGAATAAAGGTGGTTGTTCAGATGCGGCGCGGGCAGAGGTTGAAGCTCCCTGAGCAGGCTGGGTCGCAGGGTTTGAAGAGAGTGTATGTCTGTGAGGAGAGTATGAACGGCCAGGGCTTCGTCGCTGGTCATCGGTTGGATTAGTAGCAGAGGACGGTGCGTCTGCTGGGTTGCGTGACATATTCGTAGAGACAGAAAGCGAGTGAGCGATTACAGTTGAGGATCCGTGCAGGTGCGTTGCGTTAATTAGGAGCGTGCAGAATTAGAAGTACCAGATTGAGTAACACGGCGTCGAAGGAGTGTAGACCTTCGGCGGAACAATGATACAAACAGACCCAGGGAGCTTCAGCGCATTGAAGGGAGGGAGGTTTGCCAGACCCGGAGACAGTCACAGACACAAAGAGGGGGGAAAACGCGAGTTGGAACACTCACGCGTGGAAATAACTTTGAGAAGACCCAGCGCGGGCGGGCCTCCATGATGAGGCCATTAGCGCTTTGACGAAATAGAGCCGAAACCGAAACTTATCGTCACGATCGAGAGAGAATATTGCCACCAACACCCTGGGGAAACTATGAGGCCGTTGCGCAATGGATGGAGACTAGTCCCGATCAAGTAGCCTGACGCCCGTGCCAAGGTCCCGTCGCTGGGTCCTGAGATTGTGACGCAGGAAATTCCTGCAACAAGTGCGAAGTTCAGCTTGAACGCAGTCTAGAGCTTGTTACTATGGAGGACGCGCGCGACGTCCGACGGGCCGGGTGACGCTAAAGTCCTCGGGTGACTACCCGCATTCTAACGGCATATCCGCAACGGTCCAGTGAGCGTTGGAATGGATACGAAATGAAGCCTGCGCGGGTGCATGAGACGCGCCCACCATCATAACAGTCGCGCTGGTATATCGTGCACGCAATTTGGCGTGACTGTCCGATACTTGTGGCAAGGGCGTGACGGTACGCGTGAGTGCGAGCACAGTTGCCTTTTCTCGATCGTTGGTGTTTGTTGATGCGCGAGATAACAGATCCCGGTACCGGCGTCTCTCTGCCCCTGCCGGTTGCGTCGCCAGGAGAGACGAATGAATTTGTGGTCATTGCCGATCCTCGTCGACCATCAGCGACGTTAGGGCAACCAGGCCGGCGTGCATGCGCCTACGTGCTTCCGAACCATGGTCCATGTGCATTGTGCATCGTACAAGTCATGAGGAACCGAGCGCATTCGCTCCGCAGATGGGCAATAATTATGGTCTGTCCATGCGGGAGTAATTCAAAAAGCTCATTGCGGCCGTCCGCAGAAGGCTCATCGATGTCGATGCTGAACGCATCGTGCCACGGCAACATTCGACGACGGTTGTCCTCTTCGCGTAACGACGAGTGACAGCCGTGGAGGCCGCCGCTGCGAGCAGACCGGAGCGCCGCAAGAGTCCAATCGGCCCAGTCCCTTGTCGTCATATCTCCGTTTCAACACGAGGATGTGGTCATGAAAGGGTACAAACCTCTGTCTTCCGTGTCTTGCCCATTGACACTCTTGTTCCTGATCGCAATAGACATCACATCCCCTACAGAGTGGGGTACGTCATCAGAGCGAACTTGAACGGACAATAGTACTTTGCCTGACCGGTCGGAGGCTGAAGATGAAATACATAAGAAATACGATGTCCTGATCAGTGAACCATACAGAGGTGAACTTCTTAGCTGAGTATGAACATGCACAGTGAAGCGCTCAATCAACTCGATTGTTAGGTCGGGACTGTAGAGGCGGATATTCAGTTTACAAAACATCAAGCCAACAGTGCTGGGTGTTGTAGATCCTATTTCCATGCGGCAAGAGTCAGTACGTCAGGGCCCTTACAGGCACCGAAGCGCAATCAACTCTCACTGTACTTCTTGCCGGTTGCAGTATGGCCACCATCTGGGACATAGATGATATATCCCATTGCGAGTCAGCTTTCAAAGTGGACGATGAGCAAGGAACAGAACAAGAGAAGGCATTCGCAATGGGTGAATTCATGGTGACGGGACGGAGAATGCCCCCGGCGATTAATCGGGTTGAAGCTCTGACCGCCATAAGTTTATCGCGAGGCCAAGTCCGTCAACATCTTCTCAGCGCTGGGAATTCATTAGAGCTGTCAACTCGCTGGCATCTCGGCGAGCTCAAAGCTTCTGGACGGATTTTTCCCTCATAGGTAGGTGTTCATTACAGTTCATTATGCATAATGGACGAAGGACATACCGGAGAAGTGATCAAGCTGATATTTCGAGACGCTGTCGTTATGCAGACTCCGGGATGCCCGCGGAATGTATCGCCAAATTATGTACTTACTTGATCCTTCCGCATGAGTGCGTCTGCGGTTCGGGCTGAGCATACCATCTCCTCCGCACCCGAACGTGCTGCACCATGACACTTTGACTTTGACGGCCAGTAGCTACAGTGTAGCTGTTGCACTACTGACGCTGGAAGTTACTTACGACACATGTCCCGATAATAATGAACTGCTTTTGGCTGCAGTTTGCACAAGAAGCTTCCCAGAATCGCAACAGCAATGCTGTTGAGGGTGTGAGAGTAACGGTGCAAGTACTTACTTCCGGCGTCCTGCCGCGTCCAATCATCGCAGCGTCGCGTACTTGCAGGCGAAGCACATCCACGGCATTGTCCGACTCGCGAATGTGTGTGTACCTCATCACGTGACATATTTGTCCCCTGCGCTAGATGCGTCTCGCGGGCCGTTTTCGGTAATCTCTCTTCCTGCCTCTCGCCACCATTGCAACGACGTGCCTCCGTGCAGGGTAGAAGATAGTCTGCAAGTGATGCACACTCATGTTAGCCATACAGCGTCTACCATACAGCCTCCCGATAACTCCTGCCGTAAAGTGGCTTGCAACACAAGAGCGTAACATCACTAAGGAACTTCCGTATACCGACTCCGCGACAGAGACGCCGGAGGAATATGTGTCGCGAACATACCTACAATTCCTATGGTTACCGCAGGTGAGGCGAGACTTCTATCGGGTTATCCGCAGAAAGTGCGCCTGTACACGTTTTAACCTGCCTCCTTGGAGCGTGGAGGGGTTGAACTAGCCTCTCGACGCTCCAGGGCCGCTCGAGACTGGACGTATACTGCGTGACGTCGCGTGAACACGATATGGGGTGCTCACGTATGCCGTCCATGTTCGCACTTTATCGAATGGCATGCCATGAGTAGGGGTCTTTAGTCCTTCTCGCGTCACTTCAACCTAAAAGCTTCAGACTGGTTGTTCTCGCCCACCCTCTCTCTAATTTGTGTCGGCTCGTCAGAACCTCCATGCTGGCGGTAGCTTTGCGACATAGAATCTAATACTCTCCATGTCATGTGCTTCTCTTAGCGTGTCTGGACTTGCGCTGATAACTCACTTTCAGTCAATCATGCCGCTCCAATTCCTTATTCCCGCATTGCTACGTGTCGTTCACGCCTCACCCACCTCTCCGTCCGGTTCGCGGGCATCTATGCCCAATCCGCTTGACACACTTCTGCAACCGTTCCTTTTGACATCGCGCGCCTCATCCCAGAAATATCATTCTCGGATTCCTCATGTGCTCGCAGAGGAAAATGATCCGGCTGATGCAGAGGAAGAGTACATGTGGTACGCCTACCAGAAGGATAAGTCCGCCGACGTGGAGGGGCAAGAAGAGCAGGACGAATACGAGACACAGGAGCGGCTGAAATCCGTCTGGCTGGAGAGAATGGAGCGGCGAGAGTATGTCTCCCATGTGTGTGTGTGTCCAGCATCAGTCGACGGGCTCTCACCCATGTTGTTTATTTGACAGGATTCAGATACAAATTCTCCTCCATTTTCTCCTCCTCAGTCTAACAGATAACAGCGCTACTTTGTCTGCGGATGGGCCATCGGATCTTGCGACCTCGCTCCCGCTGCCCCCCGCGCTGTCGCCCTCGAAGTCAAAGAAGCGCAAGCGTCCAAACCGTGGGATGGAAAAGCGCCACCGGCGCCTGTCCAGCCGCTCGAGGAACGCCTGGAAAGTTACATGGACAAGCTCGCTATGTGGCAACTCATGCAGAGCGTGGATAGCTCGCTTGGAGTCAGCCGCGCGGAGTCATCCAGGTCCACGGCCAATGGTCTGGAGAAGGGTAAACAGGAGGACAGCCGTGACTGGATGCAAGTCTTCTGTGAGGACATCGTCGAACCTCTGTGAGTGCGCCTGCGCGTGGAATCACATAAGCGTCAAAAATTAAGCTGTCTATAATCCCAATAGTTTCCGGGACAAGCTACCAGAACTTTGTGCCCTCTTCCACTCAAAGCTCTTCCCAGACGCGGCCAATTCCGACACGGACACCCTTGATCTCTCTCCCCCCGTATCCCCAAAGCCTACAGACAAGCTCCCCAGAACCACGAAGGCATCCGGTCCAGGATCTGCGGCTTCTTCCAAAGCAGATATAGATGCAGCCCAGCGTGCACGCTCCCGCTCGTTGTCGATATCGCTCGAACAAGAACAGCGCGAGCGGTCGCGTTCAGTGAGCATCGGACCTGGCAGCCTGCGCAAGCGCGCCATCGTGCGAGAAGTCAGTATGACCACAGTTTTCAAAGGCAAGGAGCGCGTGAAGAGCAAAGCCAGCCTACTGCGCGCCGCGTCGTCCGCAGCTCCAGGCCCCTCCTTTTCGAGGACACAAGGTCCAAACCAGAGTGCGCCCCAAGATCAGCGTACAGGAGTGCGAGCCGAAGAGAAGAGTGCCCGGGGCACTGTCCTCGTTGCTGCCACCCCTACGAAGTCGCGGACTTTGCTAGGTCCATCTCAGCCACCGTCGCAGCCACGTTTGCCTTCTCTGTTCCCTCGTACCGTCACATCACAACACAAAGGTAATCTCGCACGCGAGGAGAGTGTCGATCTCGGCCTCATAGGGGATCAGAATGCCTTCGCGACTCCGACGAAACGTCGACGGAGGGGCACGTCGCGACTAGCGGAAGATACGGAAGATGAAGACGCGGGCACTGGGTGGAACCTGAGCAGCTCGCCGGACGTACTCCTCCTCGGCGCATCGGGCTCTCAAGAGTGGGATATGCAAGGAGACGATCCTCCGGCAAGCAGCAGCAGCCCCGCCGACTTGAGGCGCTTCGATGGCGCCGATCGACTGTCATACGGCGGGCGAACGCGAGAACGAGTGATGGTGGGAGATACGCCGACGAAGACACGATGAGGTAGGGATCGGACCACGTCTGGTACTCTGTCTTGTACGGATGTAGCGTGTCGATAGACGTACAATTTCCCGCGCACAAGACATCGTGTACATCGTTATTAGTACCGTCTCTGCATCCTTCGTCGAATGCCGCGCATGGCACGCTGGTGCAGACTCTTCAATGCAGGAACTACATGCATTGCCGCAGCTTCAGGGTCACGCGGGCGGCGAGCACTGTAAGCAAAGCTCATTGGCTGACGCATCGTTGTGTGTTCGGATGCTGTGGTCGTTGTCTCCGGTCAGGCCTGGGAAGCTGTGTCGCTTCCGCCTTGCCTCGAAGGACACTGCACCCGAGGGGCACAAACATACTCTCATCATCCCACCATCCATCCCGATCATACGGCGATTACCACCTAACATCAAATTTGACCATCGACGCAAAGAGTACCATGGTGCGATCGATGAGCTTCCAGTTCCTGGGTGAATGGCTCATGTAGTTGCCCCGGGCCCCTAAGACGGATACCAAACCTTCGGCAGATAATCTCCCACAGGAAACGATTGCGTTCGCTCAGCGGATGTTCGACGCTGCTCGCGAGAACAACGCTGAGCTGCTATTGCAAGCCGTCGATGCGGGTTTACCGCCTAATCTCACCAACGACAAGGGTAAGTGTTCACCGCTGGTACAGTGCATGCATATGGCTGTTCGATAGCCCACTGTCTTCATCGCCGTGGGTTGACGCTGTGCAATATATGTAGGAAACACTTTGCTCATGCTGGCCGCTTACAACGGACACGATGCTCTCGTCAAGGCATTGCTCTCTAGAGGCGCTGATCCCAACCGTATCAACGACCAGGGACAGTCACCGCTCGCCGGCGCCGTATTCAAAGGCCATGACGATGTAGTTCGCGTCCTAGTGGAGAATGGTGCTGATCCACGCCTTGGTACCCCAACCGCTATACAGACGGCGAGGTTGTTCAAGAAGGATAATCTTCTGAAGGTGCTGCGCGCAACCGAGGAGGACCTCAAGGAGCCCGTTCCTTCGGTTCCGGGTCCCCCGCATTAGTACGGGTCAGAGTTCATTCAAGAAGGGTATTAGTGCAGATTGCCGTTACAACTTGTAGGATACATAAAGGACTAGCGGTCAGGCTGAACAACAATGTGGGCACCTGGGACGACCATGCGAATGCGCTCCTAAAGACCCACCCCTAACTCCCTCCCCACTTCCCTGAGACATTCCTTGACTAACATCCTCGCATCCAACTCTGTTGCGTGCCCTTCCTTGACTAACCCGTTCGCGACGTCGGTCCAACTGATGCTGTTACGCACGTCAGCGGATGTGGCCTCGGACGTCCCTGCCATGCCTCTAGGTGCAGCAGACATGACCCATGCCGTGGGAGTCTTCCGAGGGATGGAAACAATTTCGCACAAGATGGGATAGAAGTGGAACAGGTGAGCCTTGGTAGAGCGTTTCACAGTGTCCGCGATGAGTTCAGATGGTGAGAGGGACTGATCGAGATCTACAACGGAAGTAGTCATTCAGTCATAGCCTTATGCCATGCAGAATATCGACAGCAAACTCACCGGGTAGTCGCGTGCAGTAGGACGATGGTGAATCGGATAGCGCCGCCCAGAGCGTACCCTGCCACAATCTCAGGGAGAGTAACTTCCGCAGGACATACAGCAGCTCTTCCTCGCGAGCCCTGGAGGCGTGATAAGCACGACTCGTATACAGAGGTGCAAGACAAGTACTGACCGAGGGAAGGGAAGGTTGCCTCTCAAAGCTTCATCAGCGACATAGCCCACCAAAGTCTTACGGCACCGTTCAAGCAATGAGGGTATCGAGAGCGCTGCGATGCGCTTTCGTGAAGGTATCTGGTCTGCAAGGCATATTGCCAAATATCGATGAGTCGCTAGGCTGGAACATGCGAGGAGTAAATACGTTACCTTGGGACGTATCAGAGCAAATGAGGAAAAGTAGGTCAAAGCACCAGTAAGAGAAACGTTCTCGAGGGAGGAATCGTCCAGGTGCCGTGGTACCCATGCCGATGGATCCATCGCCAAACTTCGCTGGTTTGTCGACGTTTTTGGGGAAGCGGTCCTCCATTGCCTCAACCATGTCCTTTGTTACGTCAGGCATGGAAGACGGAGAGGGCGGCAGATCGTCATCAGTCACCCGCAATTGACTCCCTTGCTGCAAGACACGAGCCAATTGAGAGATGATATAGTCAGGAACTGAGGAATCTCCCAAATATGGGACCACGTCAATCTCCAGCGACGCAACAAGGGCTAGATCGAAGTTCTCTTCTGCTTCCTGGATTTCAAGCGGGAAGTGTTCGGACGCGGAACTAAAGAGGGTTGAAGGAGATCAGCAGGTATCCACATGGTGACACCGGTTGCACTTACCAGTCCGCAAGTATACCACCTCGGAACGTGTCGACTATCTGTCTCCATATACCTTCAATTCTGGCAGGCGGGATACCTGGCTAGGTGTAAACGAGCAGGAAAACAACTGTATCATGAGCACACACCATCCTGGAGTTTCCTGATCTGAGGACCACATTCTTTGATAATTCGCAGGAAACTGGTTGTTGCCGTCTTCCACAGTGGCTCGTCGCTACCGAACTTTGAAGGCGCGGGACATTCGTACTTGAGCTTGATAGGTATCGAGTATGCCTAGGGGTCGAGATGAGTTTGCACAACAAGTGCTACGATGTAGATTACGCACGGCGAACAGGGCTTCGATCGTGCCATCTGCGTAGATGGCCACGTCTTCTTTGAAGCGGAGGAAGAGCTCGACTAACAACGGTATCGTCCTCTTAGATAACGCGATGTAGGTCACGCGCTGGACGCCCGTCCGAGACGGTTTCGAGGTGGATGGTACGGCACTGGATGGAGGGGCAGCCTGAACATCGAAGGCAGCGAGGAAGGGAAGAGTCGCGTATTCGGAAAGGTCACGTAGAACGAGCGAGGCGACCCCTGGCGCAGTTAAGTCGATGCTATCCACTGCTTCCATTACAACGCTCTGTCATGCAATTTTCATTATATCAGGCACGCTTTCCTCACACAGGTGCTTACCTGAACGGGACTTAGAGCATCTATGTCCGGTCTGAAGTCCGGTGAGCCGTCATATGTGAGTACACCTGGAGAAAGCCTTAAGTCCGCAGTCCAACACGGCTTTTGACAAACGACAAACCTTTCAATATGGTCATCAAGCGCGTGAGACGCTCCAAGGGCCACTCATGGTTGTCTAGCTGCCGGCCAACGCTTCTTGTGCATCGAATGACGTCCACGTAAGCCATTAAGCTCTCTTGAGTTAAGGGCTTGATATCGGAGTTCGTCGCGAGGGTTATGTGTACCGCAACCGATGAAGGTGCCTTCTCGAGGAGAACACCACCCATCTCGTCACACGCGCGCCATACAATCTCGAGGGCCTCCATGGAACGGCCCTTGAGGTCCTCAGAAGCTGAAAACGACTTGATGGCCTTCTCAAAACAGCGCAGAGCAGGTGCAGTGATCGAGCGATTGTCATGCAACCATGAATCCTGGATGTGGCCGACGAAGACCTCCCACGCTTTCGTGAAGGAGTCGAGCAGCATGATCTTCGTAGTTAGGAAGTCTTGGAAGATAGACCCGATGGACTGCAATGCGAGAATTTTGGATTCGTCCCACTGTGAGTCGCGGCCCGCTGTCGACTCTTCTCCCTTCGGGGCGACAGCAGAACTCCGTCGGATGGAAGCGGTGATAGAGTCGAGGAGTGGGAACGTGACCTTCCAGATACATTCGTCCCAGGTCTCCAGACTCAAGGTTGCGCCATACAGCTGCAGCGTGCGGAACAGTGTCTGAATCGCGCCAATGCGCACCTCGGGCCGCGCGTCCGTGCAAAGCCCAAGGACCTCGAGGAGCAGAAACATCCAGAGCGCATTGTACTCGGGCTCCTGGTCCTCCTCCCTCCGCTTCGCCTGTATGGAGTCTGAGACTCCCCAAAGGAGGCTTTCCGCCGCTGTCAACGCGATATTGGTGTCGGCCTGGCGACCGAACTGTCCGAGAGTGCTGATGCACAATCGAAGATGCTCAGGAGAAAGAGAGGAGAGCGAATCGCAGACGAGGGTCAACGACTGAAATGCGATCTTGACAAGCGAGGTGTATCCCTTCTCGTTCAGATATCCCAACGGCGGCGGGCGATTGCGACCCAGCTCCTGTTGCGGGGACTGCAAACTGATGGGTGACGCCGCTGGAGCAGGTGCAGACTTGCAGACGCTGCTGAGCATCTCGAAGATGGTCTCCCAGCCGACGACTAGAGTATGACCTGAGGATTGCAAGATCTGGTGCAGCGTCTCGAGTCCCATTCGCCGAATCTCAACGGTCGTGCTGTTGCTGACGGCAGAATCCGGGATAACCTGCTGTGCTAGGACGTCTAGGACTCTCTTCTGTACTTTGGGTTGTAGCTCGCCCGAGGTCGTGATGTTTCGAGGCACGACGACTAGTATGTCGTCCAAGACACGAGCGGCTTGGGTTCGGATAGTAGGCGGTGCGTGCGGGTGGCGTATGACGGAAAGGAGATGCCCTGTAATGGGATCCCATGCAACCTCAGGGGATCGGTAGATGAGACGATGTATGTTGAGCATTGCAACCCCTCCGAGCTTGTTTATGCCGAAGTCGCCAGTACGCTGTCGACGACATGGTAAGGAGGGAGGCAGTTCCCGGACAATGAAAGACTCACCAAGGTTCGTGGGAGATGGATTCCGCTCACTCTCCGGCGATGCGCAGAATCCACGGGTGGAGAGAGCGTAGGACTGGACGCGAGGTTGTCAGAGGACTCGTTCTCCACCGTCAGTGACCCTCCACTCTCAGACTGCATCCCGATCATCGCCGCGCTCAGCTTGCAGAGAGCGTTCACAAAGTCCCGGAATGCATCGTCGTCCAGGTTCTTCGACGCGTCGAACAGCCGTTGGATGGCGTGCTGCAGGTTGTCGGGATCCAGGTCTGCCAGCAGTGGATGCCTCGCCTGAGATGTCTGCGACGGCGGCTGGTTAGCGCCTGATGTCGCAAGCTGTGGGGACGACCCGCTCGTTGACACGCTGCGAGAAGGAGGCAGGCTTCCTGCGCCAGGTCCGATGGTATTGCGCTTGCTCCCAGACTGTCTCGCGCCCTTCATCGTCAGGACGTAGTCGGCGTTCTGTAGCGCCTCGAGAATGTCGAACCAGCTCTCGCCAAGGCTCCCCGCGAGGAAGAGCGCGCTTGCGACAAGAACTTTGAGACAAGCCATGTTACGCTCGGATAGCCCTGGAGGTTGCGTGTTTGTGCCAGGCAGAGTGACTCCGAGGCTCTCTGAGATCGCGCTCGCAGCCGTGCGCGGGGTGCTAGGCTCGACCGACCCGTAGGAATCAAGGCTTGAAACGACTCCATTAGGGATTGCCAGACGCGCAAGGCTGTTAAAGAACGCGTCGCGGGGGGTGGTGAGGCCGAGCATGCCAGAGACCGTGGTCAAAGCCTG
>CCBP010000416.1:872-14327 GCA_000765035.1 Trametes cinnabarina
CTGCATGCGTCGTTTATTAATGCACTCGATGGCAATGGTGCTTGGAACGCGCTCTCTGCGAAGTAGGTCGGCTTCAGGGCTGCAGCCGATGCGCGCCTGAGCGGCTGGAGTGAGGGAAGTGACGCGCATAGGCAACTCATGCGAGGTACAATATATGCGACCATTGCCCTGCAAACCTTCTTTGCAAACTGACACTTACGTGAATGGTTGAATACATATCAGAATGAGAATGGTGGAATGAGGCCGAGAAACAAGGCAACTCTATAGAAAACATGCAAATTGTTACCTATCACTGCGGGCAGCGCGTGGGAACTGTGTATGAGAAATGTGTAGGAAAGGTGCCCTGGAGTAAACCTGCACGGGTGTTTTAGCATGAAATATCTGAGCAAGGAAATGAAACATATTCCAGTCATTTATCCTGAGTTTCATTGCACAGTACAGGAAAACTCAGATGGCGCATTTCTGGGTGCATGAAAGGGCAGGTTGAGGTTGCCTTTCCGTGGCATTTCATGTGAAAGGATGGGGTTAGGTTGCCTTTCCGTGTCATTTCTGTGTCATTTCTGGTGTCGATCAATGGAAATGACACGGAAAGGCAACCTAACCCAATCATTTCACATGAAATGCCACGAAAAGGCAACCTCAACCTGCCCTTTCATGCACCCAGAAATGCACCATCTGAGTTTTCCTGTACTGTGCAATGAAATCAGGAAAATGACTGGAATATGTTTCATTTCCTTGCTCAGATATTTCATGCTAAAGCACCCGTGCAGGTTTACTCCAGGGCACCTTTCCTACACATTTCTCATACACAGTTCCCACGTGCTGCCCGCAGTGAATCTGGAAAGGGGATCCCCCCCCCGTTCCAAATCTCGAGGTCAGGAAAGTGTGGAGCGTCTTTTGGAACTTATGTCGGAGTTTGAAAACATGGTGCTCCGGTACCCACATTTGCTTTTGCCGGGGTTTGGAATTTCTAGAGTGGTATCCAAAACCCTTACGGATAGTCACTCATTATCGATACTCGGGCCCTGAAACTGCCGCGGAATCTTCCGATGCCTTGCATGAGAATTCGCAGCTCTTCCCAATAGCATCGGCTTGCGATCGCATCTTCCGCATGATTGAGGACCACGAATCAGAGGAAAAACTCAGGCGCTACCAGGGCTCGAACCTGGGTTTTGGGAACACGAATGCGGACATCAGAATCCCAAGTGATAACCACTACACTATAGCGCCGAAAAGTGCCCGTTGGCTGGGTTGAACAACCGACCTCACCATTACAAGTGGTGCGCTCTACCACTGAGCTAAACGGGCGTTGTGGAGCATGAGTGCACAATCATACAAGAACCATGCGCAGTCATGTCGAAATTGGCTCAGCGTCCCTCCGCGTACGCGTCTGGAAATCGTGTACCTCTTGCCACTTTCCACCATACTTCTACCGTGCTTTACACAAAATGTCCAGCAACAACGACGAAACACGCCGCGCGCAAAACCCATTTAGGCTCCCAGCAAATACAGGCCCCAGGATCGGTCGTGTGGGCGCATGGGGCCAATCTTCCGAGTCGTCCTCGAGGTGCGCCACCTGATTACCCTTCCCATAATTCATATGTGCTTATGCATGTCTTGCTTCGGAAAGAGCGAGCAGCGCTGGCGGCGGCCGACGTATCGCGACCCTTAGCGATATCTCCAGCGGTGGAGGACCGGTCGCCGGCATGAACCCTGCGGCTCGGGGCGGACACGGCGGACATGGGCATGATGACGACGACGACGACGATGACGAGCCTATGGGCGGCGACCAAGGCGAGAACTGGTACGCTGGTGGTGAACGGAGGTGGGTACATTGTCTCACTGTGTAAGGGGAAGAAGGGCACTGACGATGGACGCCTTCGCAGCGGTATCTCTGTCCAAAACCCGGACAGGCCTGGGGCGGTCCCCGGAGGGAACCTCGTACGTGACTTGTTGAGGAGGGCCGCCGAGTATGTTATATGTTGCTCTCCGACTCGTGTATCTTTGAGGTGCTGAAGTATCCTGCGACAGGGCGGGCCCACCCGCTCCCCAACCAGGCGGGGCGGCGGCGCCATCTCAAAGGCGCGCCTTCTTTGGTGGCGGCTTCACGTTGGGAAGTGACGACGTCGACAGCGAGTACATTCCTGACCCAGATGCTCCCAACGCCCGTGAGTACATCTCTGTTGACTATTTGGCATGAATTGACACAGCGCCAGCGCACGAAGAGGAGACCGCAATCCGTCATTTGACGTTCTGGCGCGAGGGGTTCACTGTCGAGGACGGTGAGCTTATGCGCTACGATGACCCCGCAAACGAGCAAATCCTTGCCGAAATCAACGCTGGGTGCGCTGAACAACCTTCAATTGGGTTTCTCCCCCACTGACTCATTCTCCCTGACAGTCGTGCTCCCCCACAGATCCTGAACGTCTTCCCTGGCCAGCCCGTCGAGCTCCGCGTTGTCAAGCGCCTCAGCGAAGACTACACGCCTTCTCCACGAGCGCGCCAGGCGAAAGTGTTCTCCGGCCAGGGCCACCGTCTAGGGTCCCCAGTCCCCGGAGAACTCACCCCCGGCCCAAGCAGCAGTGCGAGCGGCAGTGCCATGCCCGGGGGCTTCCCGAGCGGAACGCCCGGCGGGAGCTCGTTGCCCACGCAGCGGAACGTGGAGGGCATCAATACCCGGTTTGCTGTAGACCAGGATAAGCCGACGACGAGCGTACAGATCCGGCTGGCTGACGGGACGAGGTGAGTGTCTGGCCATCATCCTGTGGTTCTGGATCAACTGTATTGAACCATTGTCTTCTAGGTTGGTCGCGCGCATGAACTTGACGCACACCGTGGGTGACATCCGCAATTTCATCAACGCGTAAGTCCCCGTGCATCCAAGCTTTAGGGCACGCCGCTAACGGTTTGTACAATGCAGGGCCCGACCAGAAAACAACGCCCGTCCGTATGTGATCATGACGACGTTCCCCAACCGGACTCTGGAGGACGAAGCGCAGACGATCGAGGCGGCAGGGTTGGCCAACAGCGTCGTCGTGCAGCGTTGGACGTGATGCAATCTGATGCCAGATGTTGGTGTCAGGCATTTCGTGAAGCCGGAAGCACGACAGGATATGCATGTGTCTGGAACGATGTACCACTAGAGTTGTCCGAATAGCAGTGTCCTTCTTGGTCATATACACTTGTATGCCGCGTATGAACGACGATTAAACTGTTCGTTCTCACAGGATATCACTGGTACTTGGGTGCGACTTGCTGTACAGTGACACGAGGCATATCGTCATCGAACGATTTGCTTAATATTGGTTAGGTAGGAGGGCCGTTAGGCGATCGCGAATGCGTGCTAAGACCGAAGCGGATGCGCACGGAAGACGCCCAAATGAGTTTTCGGAAATTGCATTTTCCCTCGAATCCCGACGCTTGGGAATCCCCCACCGCTTATTTGCCTAGAGACCTGGCGCGGTGACATTCTACTAAGCCCTCGTGCTCACCGTGCACGACGACAACAACGTCGAGCTGCAGACGAGTGAGGCAGCGAGTCGCGAGCTGCTTACCCCGCATCTCGTACCGACTTGCCGAAGAAAGACGTGCTGATCTCGCGCACAGGGGGCGGAAAAGGGCGATAGGCCTGCTCAGCGTGACGAGATATCAGGTGAGTGACCCCAAAATGCATGTTTTTTCGTAAGCACGCCGACGGTCGATAGACACAGGGGAGTTCTTCGTGCTCGAGCTCGTCGTGCCGCTCAGCATGAACGCGTCTTTTCTCGCCGCGGACAATGCTCTGATCTCGCAAGCGCCGGCCAACCCTTCTTATGCCGTGAACGCGGCCTTCAGTGCGACAACGAGCTTCACTCCGTGCAGTGACGTGTCGCATGCGCCGAAGAAGGCCTCGGAGGTCAAAGGATGGTCGGACTCGGTCAAGACTGTACGTATCTGCTCCGGGGCGTCGTGCGCGAACGTGCTCGAGCACGACTGGCCGTGGAAGCGATGTCGGACCTGCAAGGCGGGCGGTACAGTCCAGAAGATGAAGGTGAGTACTTGTTATTGACATCTCTATCGCGCGACGAGAAGCCTATCTGCGTCGCGCTGAGTATGTATCAAAGAGGTGTAAGTGGAAGTGGAAAGGCCTGGAAAGGCCCAATAACCGCGGACTTATACCCTTGTCATGATGTCCACCCCATAACTTTAGGGCCTGCGATGACTGGGCAGACTCGCTCATCTTCGATGTCTAGATCGTGTCATGCGCATCATGTAGGTCCGCAGTGCCTGTACGCTCAGCAACAGCAAGATCAGGAAAGCCGGTTCGCTGCTCGTCATGCTGCGTGCCAATTGTTTCCGCTCAGCACAAAGGGCGGGACGAGCGTCCCTCGCTGTCTAACATGGGACCACCTCCACCTAAGCAGCCTAATCAGCTAAAGCGCAAGATCTCAGCACCAAGCCCTCCTGTGCAGCACAAGCATGAGAGTATCCTTCCGACGGCGGCTGCCTTTGTCCACCCCGACCACCTCCACGTGCTCCAACTTCCCGATACCGGTGCTCTCTCTTCGCAGTGGAGGTCGCGTCCCAATCATGCGCTTCTTCATTTGCCGCTTCGTCCAGCGTGCATAGGCGCACCCCACTATGGACCGAATGGAGAGATTCTTACGTGGTTGCCGGTTGTCGTCAGGGGTGAAAATCGCGAAGGTGATGGTCCCGGTCATCGAGCGTTCGAAGGGCACCGAGGACACGTCGTGGCAGAGCCGTTCGTGCCTCCTCAAAGCGGGCGTACTCCAGCTGAGAGCATCGTAGTTTCGGAGTCGAGCGTTCCACTCCCTGCTGAGCATGTGGGCATCATTATCAAGTAATTGTTGGCAACTTCTCATGGCTACGTCCAGGTCACGGTGGAAGGGTCCCGTGGAGTCAGCACCACTCCCTCGGAAGGTGACTCAGTAAGTCCCCTTCCATCGTTACGCAAATCGGTCAACTTTTGTAAAGTCACAAACTCATCAATACCGGCATGTCTCACCAGACTCTAAACCGCGTAGACCCGCCTCCTTTTAAGCGCAAGCATACGTTGCCATTCCTCGCTCCTTCCAGGCCTAAGGGACGTACATGCATCTCGTCCGGATGCGGCAGACAGATTCCGGCGAACGTCAAGAGTGAGTTCTGCCCCGACTGTGGGTTCATCCTCTGGCGGAAGCAGTTCCGCGCGCGCGTCGCGGGGATCAGCGCGTCGATCACCTCTGAGCCGGGGTCGTCTGAGAAGCCGCCGAATGTCTCGCAGGACAGTTGTGCTGAAAAAGGAGCTGCTAGTTCTAGTAGTCGGACTTCACTGCGCGCTCTACTCGGGGAGGTTATGGATGTCGATGAGGAGGATGTACCGCTTGCTCTTGTTGTGGCACGTAAGCGGTCGTCCGTGAGCGCGGAGCAACCTACCGCATCACCTGCTACTCCTTCATCAACGACGGCTTCCGAACATTCCCCTGCACATCCTGACGTCAACAACGAGCTTGTCACCCCGCCAACCCAACCGGAGTCACGGCACATCACTCCGCCTCCGACAATCCCTGTGCCAGTCGCTCTTGCATCCCCACCACAGTCGGCGAATGCTGCAGATCGTAAAGTAACCGAAGTGCCGCCCGCGCCACCCGCGCAAGGCTCGATTGATCCGCCAGCTGCGACGTCCCAACAACAACTAGAGGTGCTGCCGCAGCCGGCCTCATCCGCTGTCGCACCTCCCACAGCAGCGAGCACTCCTCCAGTCATCGAAGACGGCAAGGGCTCGGACGTGCATCCGCATCCGTCCGCATCTTCACCCTCGCCGCCACCCACGGCACGTCCGACGCTGAAGATCCGCATCAAGATACCAAAACACCTCCGGAGGAAGAGGAAGAACTCGCTCCAGCGACAGCTATCCTGGGACTCGGACTTGTCCGACCTCACACCGCTCGAGGACTCGACCGACGAGGGCGAGTCGGAGGTGGACTCTTCGATGAGTGGGAGCGAGGATGAACCTCTTGAGAACGTACGTTGTGGCTATTTCATTCCATGGCTTTCATCATATCCAAATTCACGTGTGATCAACAGCGCGTCGGCATAGTGTCTCGTTCGCAAAGCCATAGCAACGTGGACGCTCCGCCGTCCCCGCTGCCGTCCCCTCCCCCGATCAAGCACCGTGGTCTATGCGCTGCGATCGGATGCGCGAACTTCCTCCCTGACGGTTCGCACTGGCGGATCTGCAGCAAGTGCCGGTCGGCCGATCGGAAGGCCAAGCGACACCTCAAGATGAGGATGCCCCTTGCGCAAGAGCCTGACGAAGAGGATGAGATCAAAGTGCGCCTTGCCTGCATCCTCACATACGCCCGCGATGGGACTGATTTCGTGCCCCGTAGCTGCCTGTTAATGGCGACTTGACGGGTGAGTAATCACAGTATCGGGTGCAATGGCATCATGTTCTGAGGAGTATGCAGGGTATCGCAAGTGCGTCAGAGAGTGGTGCGACCGGATGATACCTCCCGAAGGCCAGTATCGCTTCAAGAAGTGCCCGTCGTGCCTAGGGGAGCTCCGCAGTCGAACAGGAGTCGCCATACGTAGAAGGCGCACAAGCGCGGCAGATGACGATGGTGACAGCGCTTTCCTCCCATCTGCTCTTGCTGGGACAAAGCACGCCAAAGTTGCGCCAGAATCTCCTATCAGCGCTAAATCTCCTGCTTCTCCCCACGATGACATACGGCTTCCTAATGTGGTACGTAGTCGGAAGGTATTCATTTTTGTATCATGAATGCCCACGCACGATTACGCAGCCTGCATACCAGCACTTCGCGGCACTCCTGGCGGCCTTCCATAGCCGATTCGGTGAGTTCCAGGTAGCACAGACACACTACCTGCGGTTCAAGGCGCAGCAAGGGGACAGCACTCTGGGCGATTCGAGGCGGAACCGATATCCGATCGTGTTTCGGTTCGACGGCGAGTACTCAATCGTTGCGGACCCGTCTCGCGGCGTGGTCGATGCCGTCGTTCAAAGCGTGTGGCAGAACGTGCAAGCGGCGTTAAGGCTCTCTTTCACGTACGTTACCTCCCTTTCTCGGTTCTGGTGTGTAAAAACTCATTGAGCGCCCCATAGCCCCGTTGGAGTGAATGCGGGTCCAGAGAGCTCCGTCGTCGCCATCCTTCGGTGCATCTACGCTTCACAGGTCTCGGTGCCTGACGCGCTACCTTCGATAAACATTTCCTCCGCGAGCGCTACGCCAGCCTCTGAGTCCGAGGTCGAGCTGCGGCAGGAATCCCACCAGAGTATTCAGATCAAGATGGTCGGCGAACTGCAGGTCTGCGTCGCATGGGACCGCAGACACAAGTACTTCCCCGGGCATAGGGTCTTGGTGCGCTTCAGGCTTGTTGGCTGATTGGCCGGAGGGACATTGAGTATAATGCATCTCTTCGGCTGGCGTGTATCGATATGCAGTGGCTGGTGATGTTGTTTTCGATCATCTATGTACAGGACGCGAGCACTGATAGTACTTATTATATGTACGCGTATCACCTAATGACTGTCGCTCTTGCAAGTAAAGAATATTGCACTTGGCTACATGGCTTCACTCCTGTCACCCATTCTTCACTGGATTACATCCTGCTTCGTCTGCTTTGCTTTTCTTACACATGCAACACGCTATACCTGAGCCCGCAAGATGTCATCGTATAGAAACAGAAGCTTGGGGCGTTATCGGTTCTCGCGATCGACAGAGCCCCGAGGGCCGCTCCCGCCCAGGCGCGCATCGATGCTATAGTCAGCGTCGATGATGGGATTCTCTCAACCAGAGGCAAGCGACTGATACCATATACTGTGCGTACTGACATTGAAAGGAGACAAAAAGCCTAGATAGCAGATGTATATTACAGGTATATGTTGCGACGAGAACGTGATAGCGTGGACAATAGAGTGAATCAACAATTGCTGCACGTCGTGCATGTACGGGCGCAGTGAGCTGATCTTCCCCTCACTTTCGCAGCCAATCGTGTTGTAATAACTCAGAGGCCGAAAGACGGTCTTCAGGCTTCCACCTCACCACCAGCCGCACAAATTCCAAGAACTTCGTTCTCTCCTCCCCCTCCAGCCTCTCTTCCGCCTTCTCAAAGCTATCATCGGGGATAGCGACCTCACCGATCCACATTCCTGTGACGCGGCTTGGCAGTCAGTATGATATGCGCCAAGTGCAGCAATGAATCTCCACCTTGTTCGTCAAAGTATTTCGAGGCTTTCTCAGCTGGACAGCGTTTCAGAAAGTCGGCGGGCGGTGGACCCAACAATGCAACCATATGGGCGAGCTGGTCATCGTAGACCGGTTCCGTCTCCGCTTCGGCATCTGGAAGGGTCCTGATCAGGTTCTTGCCCTCCATCATATCCCACATCTAAATTTCATAGGTGAGTGAGCATCTAAAGGGCTCAACGAGACGATATCGCGCACCATCACGCCAACCGACCATATGTCGACCTTCTCGTCCCATGGCATCCCGAATATCACTTCCGGCGCCCGATATGGGACCGGCTGGATGACGCCAGTGTAGCTCTTTTGCCCGAATCGAGCTTCACCGAAGTCGGAGAGCATCGGGAGTCCTGGTTTCCCGCTGATATGGATTCTCCTGGGCGCGTATATGGTACGATCACCAGCTATCTTACGCTGGGACGGGTCCGTCCGTTCTCTTTCTTCAAAAGCTTAGAAAGCTGCAGGATCGTTGACGCGAAAGAGGATATTCCGTTCCTGGATGTCTGAACGATGTACGGATTTGATCAGAATGTGGCGGAACTACAGGGGCACCATGGGGGATAAAGACAAACCGGCGTGAACGAGGTTCGCGTAGCGATGCAAGTAGTCCAGAGCAAGAAGGAGCATTTTCGTGATACCCTTGACGAATTGCAACGGTAGCCTCTTCCCTACATTCATCTTCCGATAGGACCAGACCGACATTGCCATCGGTTCATAAACGATACAGTAGAAGGGTCGTTGCGTCGCCTGACTATCAGTGGTGCCGGCGGGAACTAACTCGAAGTAGTCGAGCGACCGACGGATACAAAGACGTCCAGGGTGGTCCGTCTCCGGCAGGCTGTTGAGATGTTGAAGGGCAGCGAGCTCGCGCTCCACCGGAACGTTATTCTGGGCGCAAACCTTGACAGCGACGTAGCGGTGTTGACTTTCGGAGGACGTGAGCATGACGCCGCGTAATGACATACCAAGACACTCACACAAGGTCGCGACATAGCCAGACGGTGGAATATGCCCCTTCCCGATCACTTGATATCGCGAATGTAGTACCTCCCCAATGTCGACAGGATAGAAGTCATTCGGGTCATACCATGGAACGGTCTCTTCGTCTACGAGGTACGAAGGATCGATCAGTGGAAATTTGGCTGTAGACAATGGTCTTGGAGGCGAAGGAGGCCTTGTTCCTTCGAGCTCTGACGAGGCGCCGGACCCCTCTAGCTGACGCGTAGCAAGCATCTGTAGAATGTGATCAAGGTGAACAGCAATTGTCGGCAAGTTGAAGTAGCTTCCCTGGAGCTGGCAGCGTGTGGTAGTGGGCAGTGAACCTTTAGCGTGACATTTTCAAACTTTGGCACGCGGAGTGTCGGAGTCGCTCGCGCATTAATTTTCGAAACAGCTGTACATCATGTAGAAGCCCAAGTAGTCGCTAGGGGTATTTGGCGGTAATTGGCGGGATGATGGTGAGATTGATGTCACGGTACAGCGCGACAAACAGACTCGTTCTGTACGTGGGTTTCATGAAGGTATCCTATGCGAATACAAGCCAATGCGCGACGCGGCCAAGAATGGTATTCCCCAGACATGCGAGAAGGTATCGGGAGATATGTACAGCCCAGTGGCATGCCCAAGGGCTGTCGAACGGAGAGTCGGAAGGTTCGGAAGGGGATGTCATACAGAGAAACAACAGAAGTTGGAATGTCCGTCACCGAGGTGCGAACATCGACTTGGCCGTGCGGCTTGGCCTACCATGACACGAACGGTAGTCGATCATTGACATCGTCCTACGACGCTTGACCGCATCGGAAGAGGGACCCTTCTCTTGTGCAACAGGGTAGCGAGGCTTGTAGTCGTGGGGCACGCGATCGCCGACTTTGTCGCAGGAGGTCCATTCTGGATCGTCGCGCACTGTCAGAAGAATCCCGAGCATGCTGAGATGGTTCGCGAGTAGCCTGGCATGAGCTTCTTCTTCGGCGGTCGGCTTCAACGATCCGACTCTCCTCTTCTTCTTCACCAATGGCGCCACCAACGCCTTGAGCCTCTCGTTCTCCTCGGCCTTGTGGTGGGGGCCCGATGAACTGCTGGGGGCAGTCTCGGTAGGAGGGTTCTTGTATGCAATAGAGGGAGGGCGCATCCTCGCGGTTTCGAACTGTACACGCTTGTAGGCGATGACTTTGTAGTGGGCTTTGAACAACAGCAGAAGCTGTGCGAGTGCGTCATCCAGCGGAGAGTCGAACTCAAGGGGCACGTTCCACCCGACCTGAAGGATACCCCCCTTCACTGCAGCTTCCTTCATCTGCCCGCAGACATATTCCCCGTGTTTGAGAGTGTACGCGTCAAAGTAGCTTTCGAGGAACTCTGCAGCATTGGGGCAGTTTGAGTTCAAATAACGAACTGCATAATAGAGGAGAACGTGGAGGAACGACTCCAGCTCGTCCGGAATCTCTACGGCCTTCGGTTGGCCCGAGAGCATATCCGCAGATAGGAACTGCCACGTTCCCTGTGAAGGTGTGAGCAGGATACTGGATTGGACAAGGCTGGAAGTCTGACATACCGTTCGCGGTGGTTGGCTGGGCAGCTGAAACGACTCTTCTACCTTCGTGGACTTCCCCATCTCCCAGTCGCAGAGTAAACCTTGCCAGACCACCGCAGGGGGCTCCTTCTCCGCATGTTCCACGGACGGGTATATCAAGATGTTACCGCCGCTGACATCACGGTGCATGATGGCTGCCTTCTCAAAGGCAGCGCGATGCGCTATAGGCTCGTTGAGTAGAGTGCTGATCAGCGGGGAGACACAGGCATACCTTGGAGAGCATCCACTATGATCGAGACAAGGTTCTGCCCTGTCGTGAACTCTGACAACGGAAGAGCAACTTCGCGAACGACGATGCGGTAATGGATGTGTCGGCGTAGCGTCTCCTCCTCCGAGCCACCCGAATCCTCCGCTTCGACCGCTGTTCGTGACCGCTTGCGAGAAGTCGCCGGCTTATAGAGTCGAGGGGCTACCAAAGTCGCAGAAGACGACAGGAGGCGATCGTGGGGGGAGGGAGAGGAAGGAGGGTCGGGCTCCGCTGCGGCTTGTGCCTCCTCCCAGACTTCGGAGGTCTGAGTGGTTTGTTGCCTGATGTCTCCGTGACAGAGAAGAGTCGGGACATTATCGACTTCCTCGTCGTTCAGCTTTTGAAGGATGGCCCCTTCCTGCACGACCTTCTTGTAGTAGACCCGCCAAGCATCCTTCAGCCACACGAACTGCTGCGTGAGACAGTCGAGAGCAACGTATCCTCGCGTCCCTCTCCCTACCATCCCATCAGCGTAGAAGAGAGGCTTGCACACGAGGAACTTTCGGACGCCGTCGGCATGCGGCACTTCCAGCCGGTAGCGCGGCCATCCGCCGGCAAGCGAGATGCGGAATGACAGACGCACGTACTTGAACACAGGCGGGTCGCTCATGGAAGCCAACTCGCCCTCTGTGAGGGTGCGTTCTTCAGTGGCCAGATCCGAGTCACGTGGCTGAGCGTAGAAGTCCATCAACTTGTAGTCGTAGTCCCCCGGGTGAAGGCGGGTAGCACTCGGATCGAGTCCGAGACCTTCGTCACTCTGCAGTGAGATCCTCCAGAGAAGCTCACAGAGCGTGTGGGGGTGAGCGACGTAGTCGATCGCACGCGTGACGATCGTGCCAGATCGATCCCATCGAAGGAGCCGGAAGTTGCGGCCGATGACGAGCAGCATAAAGAGGAATGTGCGCTGCTGAACACGGAAGACGACCTCGGCGTACGTGATGATCTGACCGCGGACCTTCTTCCGCTCATCAGCAGTGGCGTCAAAGTTGGAGTTGACGCGGTCATCGAAGGGATCTTTGTTCGTCTCGTGCCGCTTAAACTCGACCGAGACGAGTTGGTCAGCCCAGTGAGGACGACCGTCGGTGGGGACACTCCCGTCTCTGTAGAAAGCAGCGTCGATCTTTTGTTTAAAATCCTCCATGTCGTCGAGCTCCGGCTTGTCGGGCGAAGATGCCATCTGCATGCCGGGTGTGACGTCGTGAGTGTTGATTGCGTCCCGCTACAACCAGATTGTGAGTGGCTAAACTCGACCGATAAGAAATTCAACGTGGCTAACGTACAAAGCGGTCAGCGATATCGCTCTCCAAGAGAGTCCCACCTTCAGCCAAGTCGCTGAAGATGTCTGTCGGCCATTCGGGGTGGTCTTCGAAGGATATGCCAGATGGTAGAGGTAAGAAGCGGTCGGCGAACTCGGACACCTCCATGCGGATAGCCTTGTGTGCCATATCGTCGACGAGAGCGAGGCGGTATTGGGCAAGGGATACGAACTGCTTCGGGATACTGATAGATCCTGAACCGAATTGGGTGGAGTATCTGTTCGCAACGGGTGTACCGTTAACGTTAGAGTTAGCCATCGCGGCACATGGGGGAGAGGGACGAACCGGAAATTGTAATGGCTTCGCGTATTTATGGGGAGGCGAGGGACTATAGTCAAGGTGGTGGTTGTGGCCAGAGAACGGTCGAAATGGGTTGAGCTATTCAAATTTAGTCATCTGCCACGCAATCCAATCATGTGGCCGCTCACTGGCAGAGAGAACAAAGGAAAACCGCAGCGTCGGACAAAGAATGGCGGATGGTGGTGGTCTGGTTCAAGGTGGATTGGCGCTGAATGACTGCCTGTTTGGGACTCGAGCCATGGCTGAATCGGGACTTGCCGGTACCGTACCGAGAGTCGGTACCACTCGCCTGGGCTCCTAGCCGTCCAACCAGACATAACTACCTTCTGGCTGTGATGGAAATTTATTTGAATGTGTAGCATACCTCTCGAGCTCTTAACTGTGGTGTTCAATTTCTTGTCCTCTGGCTGCGGTCGAGCCTTTGGCCGGTGTTGGCCCTTCTGCTCAAGCACAGCCACCGACACCGGCTGCTGAGCGCTGAGCGCTTACGTCTCCGATGTCTTTGCCTGGCGCGATCTATTCAAGGTCGCAACAATGCCAGGCAGCATCCGCGACCGAATCCACAGACACTGGGCCGACTTCGGCTTTGACGACCGAGTGGCGAGGCTTCTAATCCTCCCTCGTCACGAGAGTATCAAGAGCAGGCTCTCTGAGCGCCCAGAGGATCTACTCACAATGGTAGAGCAGGGGGCGACCTGTGAGCATTGTGCACCTCTTCCTTTGCTCCTTCGTGATGCTGACGATGCTTCCAGGCTTGGATGCTCT
>CCBP010000417.1:837-24152 GCA_000765035.1 Trametes cinnabarina
TGATTGTGTGTTATATGATACATTCAAACCTGGTTTGCCTCCCATGAACTTTCAGCACCTCCCGAACTCTCGCCCCCATCTTTGACGTCTCCCGCCTCACCACTTCATCTGGCATCTCCTCCCACGCCACCTTTGCTGCTTCCCAAAGCGAGTCGAGGGACTTGTAGGCGCCAGGGGTATCTTGCACCCGCTTCTTCAGCTTGAACCAGAGTGGCTCGATTGGGTTCAAATCGGGGGAACTTGGAGGGTGCTCGAGTTGCTTGATCCCTAATCGCTGGCGAGCCTTCTCCGTAATCTTCGCCTTATGGGCTGGGGCACCATCTTCCACCACCAGCATCCTCTTACCCGTCTGATCCTGCATCTATGTATAGAATGCAAGGAGAGGGCCTTCAAGGACCTGTGCCACGTACCTCTCCGCATCAAGACCACCACGACCCCATGAGGTGCGAGACTCCGACGAGTTCTGCTCAGATCAGGGCAGGTCTAGATGCACAAGAGGCCCCTTCCTTCCATGCGCAATGCAGCCCCAGACCATTACAGTCTCTTTGCTGGCTGTCTGAAAGCTAGGTGCAATGCACTCTCGCAAATTACTCTCGCCTGGGCGACGGGTAACATACTGGTGAGTGACAACCTGCCCTAAGCGCAGCGCAGTCTCATCTGTCCAGATGACTTGCGCCCAGTCCCTTTTTAGGTTCTGGCGTGCCCATCTGACACGCTTACGCCTGGTTGCGATGGAAAGGTAGAGCTTGCGACGGGCAACATACCGGCGATATTCTGCCTTCCTCGCAACCCGACAGACCTGTGACTCCGTATACCCTCCTGCCTCTATCCCAACCTTCTTGTAGGACCAGAAGCAGTGCTGTCTGATAGTACGGATGATGATCCGTTTATCGTGGAGGGTAAGAGCCCGAGGGCGTCCAGAGCGGTGAAGAGAGCGAAAGGTTTTGTGGGCCTTGTAGCGCTGGAACGTCTTGCAGCAAGTCGATCGAGCCACTCCAAGTCGGGCAGCTATCTGACCATAGGTCAGGCCTTCCTTACGGAGAGCGACAATCTGACTATGCTTAGTGGGAGAAAGTTCGGTGGTGCCAGCAGGAGCCATGGTAGTGGTTGTGGTTAAAGAAATAAATTACTCGAAACATGTGCTACGCTTTCTGGCACTTATCGTGAAATGTGACGTCACATGTTTCCATATTTTTGGCGCCCACGAGTAGTCTTCAGTTATTAACGTCACCGCACACAGTCCGGGTCCTGGGTAAGTCACCGACCCCTTGGCATGTGTACAGACCGCACTGTAATAGTCGGCAAAGATGCTCATCCGGTGCTATATCTTTCTCACAGTGAACCTGAGCGAAGAGTCACGATTGGCTACACCCTTTAACTCAATCAAGTCCTGGCATGCCGCATAGGCACTGAGCCCTCCCGAGCCCACACAGCGACCTTATCATCACACCATCTCACGGTGGCCGCTGGCGGCCACTTCAAATAGACCGTGATAGATCTGAGCGTGGGAGCCTGTTGGACGCATAGACAGCCGGCGCAGATGAGGAGAGAGGGAATGGAAGAGTACCTATCATGAGTCTTGAAGTAGAGTTTAAAAGCAGCAGACAGGCTGGTGAGAAAAGCAGTATCAGAGACCCGCACCCCCTAGGCCTTCGAACAAATTCGAAGCTTGAAAGCCGAGCAATACTCTCCATCAGAGAAGTCACGATGTCGGCATCGATACTGGGGAAATGGATGGATAGGGCAAATTGAGCAAAATCAGTCACTGCAGTCCGGGCGAGGCGACGCGCCTTGCGGGAGCTTAGTCTGAGCGGCAGAAACATGCTTATGTGAATGCTATAACAAAGAGTATTGACCCTGCGAATGCATGACACGAACGCGGATACTATGCAGAGGACACAGGACAAGACCCACTGGCAATGTTCGATCGCTACAATATGGACATTGTATTATTTGCGAAGGAAAGCCTGCACATTATGCGACATCCAACAGCTTCAGAAGTGCCTGACCATACCCAGTCAGCACAATCGACACTGCACCTACACATGTTAAAGCCAGCCAGATATCCCACCTCGTGCCGTCTGGGACAGTTGCGGCGTCCTTGCCCTTTGGGCAAGGATGGAGTGCCGGAGAGAGCGCGCGCAATTGCTTCAGGCTTTCCTTCTGCAGCAGATTCGATGTTCATGAGCTCCAATTCCAAGAGAGACACCAGCAAAGCACACCTTGTAGGGAGGGTAACGGAACCTGAAGCCGATCTTGTCAACCCTGGAACCGCTAGTCATCAGCGCCAGTAGATCAGATGAGGTCAGAGGGGCTGGAACATACCAGCTCGGATTGTTCAGGGTTACGCGGAGATGAGTGAATTGGTCGAACATTTCCTTGCCCATATAATATCCGTCTATGACGAAAGCGCTAGTGGTGAGTTCAGCTGGAGAATGGAGAAGCGTGAAACCTACATCCACTCACCCCCACGCCGCCCGCGGGCAATCCGGGAACTGTAGAACCATAGACGATAGTGTATGAGATTCACATACAATTGGACATCTGAGAGCCTCTCACCTCCCAAATGAATGAACGTCTCATTGGCGATTGCTGCTCCGCTCTCTGTATTGTCGAAGACTAGTGGGCAGTTCATCAGCGACAGAAATTGAGGTACGGGATCGGACGAACCCTTCTTCAAGAAAGCTTTGTTGGGAGAGAAGGCGTATATGGTAAGAGGATGGTCCCTAAAGAGGCGCACAGAATAATGTGAAGCCAATGCAATACGCAAAAATACACACGCACCTGGACTAAATAATCTCGATAGCCTCCTCAACATCCTTCATAGGCACAACCAACAGAACCGGGCCGAATATCTCCCTTGTTTGTCATCAGCATCGTGCAAAGAGCTCCAGTCTGGATGCACTCACTCAGACATGAGCACGTCATCCAGTTAGACATCTTTCACGAGCGTAGGCCCGACGTATCGCTCAGCAACGTCCACATTGCCGCCGAACACAATCGTTCCTTTGGTCTTGTCGAGGAGCTTCTTAATATGGGCTGCGTGCACCTCGTTCACCATGCGGGCGAAGGAATCCGAATTCTTAGGTCCTTCGGGGTAGAATGACTTGTACCTGTAAAGGGTCACCATTAGTTAACTGAGTTCCACGGTCGTCAGGGACTGAGCATGACACCAAACGTACATCTCCTGAACCGCTGCCACAAATGTCTCTTGGAAATCTCTGGGCAAGAGAACATACTCAGGCACAATACAGGCCTGGGACGTGAACGTCAGCTAGTTTGTTAGCAGAGCAAATGTTGAAACCAAACCTGTCCCCCATTACACACTCGGCCCCAGAGTACCCGCTTCGCTGCCAGATGAACATCGCACTTGGGATCGATGACAACTGGGTTCTTTCCTGAACAAATTCGTGAATCCTTCGTGCACAAACGACCTTATAGGATCTCGAACCTCCTAGCTATCCAATTAAGAGCCATCTGAGTAAGGACAACATATAATGAATTGGGAAAATATACCTCCAAGGTCAATGGCGTCAAGTGCTTGCCCGCGGCCTGAGCAACAATACAGCCCACTCGAGTGCTTCCTGAAGGCTTAGTCAAAATTGCAAGCTGCGAGCAGCATGAAGAGTGAGCAGACCTGTGAACATGACTTCATACGAGACACTTCGTCAGTATGCATCCCGAAATAAGATAATCTGGCTTGAGATGCACTGTGGTCCCACGGCAGATCTAGTAACTGTGTATTCATCCGGAGTGTGAGTTCCCGCAACACCGAACATGGCTCAGCGCTTACTGCCGTTGTTTCTGGTACCCCACCGTTGATGACCTGAACGACGTCGGGGTCGAAATACTTCGGAACCAGCTCTGTTAGCAATGCAGCACTAGCCAGAGATTGGTCAGAAGGCTTCAACACTACAGTGTTTCCGCCAGCTATAGCCCCAACCTAGGAGAGCGATTCAGTACCAGTGAGGAGTCTGAACCCTCACGAGAGCACGTACCAGGGGAGACAACGACAGGAAGAGCGGTACATTGTAAGGAGCGATGATGAGCACAACACCTTTGGGCTCCGCTTTGACTTGAGGATTCATCGCAGCAAAGTTGAGGTTGAAGGCGACTCCCCGTGGGCGCGTCCATTTCTCAACATTGTCGTGCATGAGCTTGACGTCGATGTACACAGCGGCAAAATTGAGGCTAGGCAATGTGGGAGTCAGCTAGATAGAAGTGCATCGCAAACAAACAAGCAACAATAGGGAGTGGATTTTGAAGAAGTATGAAATGCACAACAGTGTCTCCTGAGCGGGGTGACCAAGGTCGCGTTTGGCGGCTTCAATGAAGCGCTCTTCATTGTCCTTTAGGAGATAGCCCACTTGCGCGATCTCTTCTTTCCTGAATGCGATGGACCTGGCCTTGCCAGAGCGATAAGCCTGACGCACGCATCCGTGGATCTGGTGGTGGAGAGTTAGAGGTAGCTAGGGCCTTCAGAACGTTAGCAGCACCTTTGATATTTGGTCGATGGGCATGGAGGCCGACATATTGACTGTAAGGGGGCCTGGTGTAGGTATGTGCGATGATATCAGTAGCGAGGGAGGTTTGAGCTCACCCGAGAAATGGGAGTTGGAGTTCAAAGGAAAGTAAGACTACGTGCGCACTGCGAGGCTTTGGCTGACTGCGGCATTTGTCGGCCGGGAAGCCACGTTCAAGTCAAGAAGTCCACGGAAAGGTCTACGCAAGAACCAATGCCTGCGTGGGATGGTTCTTACGCCGCCCAATGCCGCCGCCTGTCAAGAAGACCCAATCAGTATTACTCGTCCTGATTCATCACAGCCTGATATTCGATGGCTGTGACTGCCGCAGCAAAGAGCCAGCAACCCCTGTGTTCGAGGAAAGTTGAAGCTCGGGTGGGTATGAAATGCGATGAGCTTCCAATCTGTCCATCAAGCACACTTCTGTGCATGGCTGAATCCACAGGAAGAAGTCCGGGATCCGAGCGAGCGCTGCTCCGGTGGGAACACGGTGTGGGAATCCCGGAGATTGTCAGTCCAATATTCCTTAGTGCGTTAGCTGGCGCGCACGAAGCCCACTGGGAAAGGATCACCCCCTCCTCCAAGAAAAGTGCACGATGGCTCGAGTGAGGACGATGGCGGGATGGTGAGGGATCACAGGGAGGCTGTAACATAAGCTGGACCATCACGGTAGCGCGCCTGTCAGTAGTCATCAGCCAGCACGGCCACAGGAGTTTGGAATGCGTAAGAATAAGTAGGCTCGTCCCCAGCCTGTTCGATGATAATCATAAATCTCCCCCTTGAACGCCTGTCTGTACTAATTGTTTGCAAAACCGACTTATCATTACAAGTATAGCTGTCATACACTGTACGGCGCGAATGATACTCTCTCTCACACACACAAGTCCGCCGCGCCCTGTACGCGTCTGCAGAGCAGCATGTCAGATCTTGTGCATGCATGAGAGAAGCCAACCGTGGTAACTGTAACAACGTTCTAGTACTTACTGTGTAGGAAACATCAGAATATTAAAGCTCAAATCGCTCTGAGCGCTGACCTCTGATAATCATCACAATTCGAGGAGTCAGTCGAGATACGGCATCATGCTTTCGTCCGTCTAGTTCCTGGATACAACCCGCCTATTCAGATGTCTTGTTCATCAAAGCTACGGGCAGGGCCGTCGGAGCCTCAAGTTTGCCATGATGTTGCCGTTCTCTACGGTAACGAAGCGCTGTGAACCAGTTTACGAGGGTAGTGCACATGCCATCTGACATTCAAATCCCTCACGCACACTGCGACTCGTCACGGCGTTCACGGGCGCACTCAAGACTGTTCGCCCCGTTCATTAGGCCTCAGGTCCGGGAGATAATCTGATAGAAGTTGGACTCCACTTTGCGACTGGGAAATAGAGTATACGGTATGTAAGCTTCCCGTATCATTGTGCACCGTGGCTGGACTGCTGATTGCTATCACAGAACATGTAGGAGAAGCATCTACGTAACAATTACTGTAACTCCCATCGAGTCCGCGTGGCCCGACCTATCTTCTCCATCGTGTCCGCAGTCGAGAGGTTCACAACTTCCGAGGCACGTTCGAATTATTCCAAAGAAGCAACGAACTTCAGGAATGTTTGATCATCAAAAATGTGGCACTCGCGCGTGGTTCTTTCGCCAAGCTCCTGCCGATACATCTCTCCCGGAAGATCGGAAAGCCCCACATTCGAGCACTCGAAAAGTGTGGCACTGCCCCGGTATCAATCAGCAATAGCCACGTTTGTTTTCACAAATCTCTCAGTTCTCTGAAAGAAGAGCTAGGCTCATGTACCAACGCTCAATCGTCCATTTAAAGGGATGATCACCATGATCTTTCTGCAGTCCCCCCTTTTCTCTCGATGTCGTAGCAGAGATGGACTCGAATGTGCCTCCTGCACTCCTCGCTGCCAACAAGGAATGTCTGAGCTACATGATCATTGGGTTTACATTGTCAACAACGTAGGCCACTACACCTCTAGATGTCTTCTTGACTTCTTCTGACTCATCTCAACTGGCAGGTTGTTTGGAATCACAATGTTACAGGCCTACATCTATTATCGCCGATATGTGAGCGACAGCATGGTCATGAAGACTTTTGTGCGTAACTGCTATCCGTCTCAAGCATATCATCTGTTATTGATGCAGTTCTACAGGTAGCTGTACTCGTGTACGAGACGACGTTGTATGGTATCATGTAGTACTCTAACACTGACGAAGCACGTAACAGCGCCCTCAATACTTTGACGACGATCGTAACCGTTCACGGTGTATACCACTATGCCGTCGAGGATTACCTGGAGCCGCAGAAATTCCTAGTCATCGTATGGCAAGTTTGTTCGTCTCTCCTTGACGTGGCATTGTTATACTCATGATCACACAGGACTCTGACGGTATGGGTTTTCTGCCTGAGAGAACATCGCTATCTCGCTAAATCTCTTGATTATAGCTTGAAAATGGCCTTGCAGTCAGTGGCACGGCCTAATGAGCGCGATCATCAGATGTTGACCATATTATACTAGGTTGCGACTTCCTTCATGGTGCAATGGTGCATTCATATACGGGTCATACAGTGATCAAAATGTTTGCTCAGTCTGTTAGGACGCGTGCCACCGGAGGGCGGAGGGAGCGTGCGGAGGTCCGAGGGGTTTCCGAAGGGGGATTCCGGGAAACCCGGAGGCACGATGGGTGGGGACTTCGGTGAGGCTATTAGCGACGCCCTGAGCGATCTCGTCTAAGTGTCCCCTATTTGCTAGAGGGCACCGACAAGAGGGACGGAGGGGTGACGGGGGACCGACGGACGACGAGCGGAGTTCCGGCGGGAGGTCGGAAGGGACAGAAGGATAGATTAGAGTAGAGTAAGTACAGAGTAAGTAACGAGGCAAGCAACAAGAATCCGAACTGGGGCAAAGGTTACTACCAGCACGCCTTATATACTATTGGCCCTACTAGTATCGTAAGAAGTCTCGCGTCATTAGTATCGGAACTTCCGGTAACCCGAGACCCTTGACATCACACAGGCTCGGGGATCCGGTAGGTCCGACACCCTATGACGTAAGACAAGACGAAGGGATAAACCAATAGAGGCGGGTATGACGCCATAGAAGAAAAGTGCTAGACAAACTACTCAAAAGGTAAGGGCGTAATTCCCGTCGGAGTTCCCGAGAGGTCCCGGCGAAAACCCATCGGACTTTCGAGGGAAGGGCCCTTCAAGTCCTTCGGGGCACGGGATGTGACACAGTCTCGTCAAGCTACTTTTGCCAGTGTTTGTGGTTTTGTGAGTCAAACTCGGACACCAATACCCTTGTGCCATATCTTACCTGTCCCTGGCAACAGTGAGTTGGAAGAACGTGATCTTCACTGGAATCATTGTGAGTTCGTTAGTTCTAGCTCATGATTTGCAGTGTTCACTGGACCAATGGCCTAGGCGTTACTCGCTCTCGGTAACCTTGGTGCGTGATCAGCTACATACAATCATCAGCCTCGGACTTACCGTCATATTCAGGGGGTGGCATCGGTGTGCTGATATACCTACTTTCAGCATGTGGCTGTAGCTGACCTACTATCTACCACTCCAGGCCTTACGGTGGTAATGTAAGTCGCAGCCTCGTTCCATTCAATACTGTGCTGAATCTGTACGTACCAAAGGGGAGTGGATCCCAGCATTTTTGTATTTGCTTTGGCCCGAGCGCGTATCCTCGTGGGGGTTTGCAACGGTTGCAGTTCCCTCTGTGATGCCCTCATCGCAGGCGGTTTATGTTATTACCTCCACGTGACAACAGCCGGTCGAAGATTAAGCAGTACGTTCATCCGGTTCTTCGTCCTGAATTGGTGTAGATATACTCCGCGGGCAGGTCAAACCAACTCATAGACAAGCTCATGGTGTATGCCATTCACCGTGGCCTTATCACGACGTGAGTAACAAACACACGGCGTCTGTAGCAGAACAAGCGCCTGACGTTTTCCTTGCAACGGTAGAATAATTTCGCTGCTTGTTCGGGGCATTGAAGATAAATCTCAACCGTTTGAATTGATGCAGACCCTGGCTCTTCCGAATCGTTTTGTTTTCTTGCTCTTCACCCTGCCAGAGAACAAATGTACGTCTGTTCCATTTGATACGTCGGCTGGCTACTCATCTTAGTCGCAGTATACACTAATACTCTCCTGGCCATGTAAGTGATCCACATCATCCGCAGCCTCCTGTGCCTCACATATGCAATCCAATTGAAGGTTGAACGTCCGACACTCCCTGACTACTCAAGACCCTGTCGAACTGGGGTCCAAAGGCCTCGTCCTCAGTAACACGACTGCTGGTGGCAGCAATGGGCCCTCCCAGACTTGGGCAGCCCCCATTGATAGCGTGAGCTCTACACCGTCGCGCTCGTCTGCATATAGTTGCACCACGAGATTCACGGCTGCCGGTACAGATGGTGAGCGAGAATAAGCTCCACTTTGGCGTCAAGGCCTTCAAAACCCAAGGCAAGCTTCTATTATCTCTGAGAATCGCCATGACCTGAATCCGATGTCGTTGCGGCACATCGTAGACAATTTGGAAGATATATGAGGTAGTCGCCGTTTGTCCGTTCTATTCGACCTCCACCGGATTCCTGGACAGAACACGTCAGTGTCTATTATGTTGAGCGCTGCCACACCATTCTGTCTTTGCACAGAATTCGTTCGCAATTGACTATGGGCCGGGACAGCAGAGAATATCAGCATGTTTGAGCCTTGGATGTCCTTCTATTTATCCATCACCCCGGTCGCACCGGTCGGAGCCAACCGCTATGTACTGGCATGAACTCTTTTTGATAGGAATATAACCGAACTGTTGTGTACATACGTCGATGTCGCCTTTGACAGTGTTGCAGAACCCGTGATTATTCTTAGCAACTGAGAGCTGCGCAGCAAGACGGCACTGCTATCGTTCGCACAGATCGCGGTGGCGAGAGCATTGATATATCCCACGGCATCAGCAGTGGAAGCTAGCCTCTATAGAGATGGCGGACACAGGAAGCCTCTGAATAGAGGTTTTGGAATCTCACATCATAGCCGTTCCAACGCTGTACTGTGCACGATGGGTGAGAATGGCGACAATCGGCCACCCGCATTTGAATCACTGGGATGCCGCTCCGCAGCATCTTTGCTCGTCAGTAGGGCTTCTCAATGCAGGAGTGTCTGGAGCATCACCGTCTCATGTTATTACGACGGATACGGTGGCCCCGATCTCTGACTCCTACATTGTATCGCAAGCACGACGCAGAGGATGAGCGTTTCGGGTTCGAATGCCGATCCACAGCTTGCCAGACATACTTACCACAGGTATACGTAGCTGCCCTCGTGTGCTGCGAGCACTTCAGTAGATATACGGTACCAGCGCGTACGGCGTCTTTCTCGCCCACTCGTCCCACTGCCTGCCAAACTCCGCCTTTAGCACCGCGTCCTCCCTCCTCACCCTCCCCAGCGTTCCCAGTACGACGGCTACCATCCACGCCAACCACATTGCAATCACGGCCTTCCCCGCTCGGGTTTCCAGGGCACCGCTGAGTGCGATCCAGCTGCCCGGCGCGAAGGCCATGAAGAGCATACCCAAAATCGCGCTGAACATGCCCGTGTAGGACGGGTGGCGCACGACCGCATACGGGCCCCAGGTGACGAGCTTGTGTTCCTTGAGGATGGCGAGCTCGAAGGTAAAGTGCCGCCCAAGCGTGTCGTAGCACGTCTTGCGGAGGGCGGCGCCGAGGAGGACTAGGAAGAACCCGAGTACGAACGCGGGGTGTACGCCGAACATGCTAGATGACGACGGATCCGCGAGGAGGATGCCGAGAACCCCGGAGTGAGACGCATGCTGAGCCAATAGAATGGCGACCTCGCAGCCGTGGACAACCCACGACGACATCTGTACAAGCCCACAGTCGGTCATAGACATATATATGACGAGTTGACGTGGATGCTTACCAGGGCGGAGAGAGGTACGATCCACGACGCGCGCCTGAAGACGTCGCCGGCCTTGAAACTCTCAGTCTCCTCCTTCCTAGGCGGTGGGTTCGGCGACGAGTACGCGACATACTCAGCCACCATCGCGGTGACAAGGGCAAGAAGCTTCAGGGCAGGGACGGCGGACATTGTGATGCTGAGACACGGATAGGTAGGTGAGGGAGAAGCAAGGAGCGATTCCACGCCTACGCGTTGCGCCTGATGGTCGCTGGCCATCTTATACCTATGAACATTCTCCGAATAGAACCGATAGGGATTCTCGTTGAGCGACGCGACAGTTGACACGCAGCCACCTGCCAGCACTATTCAACGTGACTGCCATGACGGTCTATAGGCCAGCAGTTCGGAAGAACGCATGTATCCATGTCGGACGAACATTTCTGGTGTATTGGAAGATTGAAGTACAGCCCTTTATATTAGTACTATCCCCAAAGGCTCCTGGAACTTCAAGGTCAGTGTATTGGGAAGACTCCGCGGTATGGGAGACATACCATAGGAAGCCGGGCCGTTGTGATCGCAAGCGGAACCGTCAAAAGATCAGTAAACGTAGGGTACCAACGCATACGGCGTCTTCTTCGCCCACTCCTCCCACTGCTTGCCGAACTCCGCCTTCAACACCCTGTCCTCCTTCCTCGGCCTGCTCGCGATCCCCACCATCATCAACACCATCCACACCACGAACCCGACGACCGAGACCCTCCCCGCCGTCGTATCCAGCACACCACTGACAGCGAGCCAACCCCCAGGCGCGAGGTGCATCAGCAGCATGCCCGAGATCGCGCTGAGCATGCCCGTGTAGGACGGATGGCGCACGACCGCGTACGGGCCCCACGTGACGAGTTTGTGCTCCTTGAGGATCGCGAGCTGGAACGTGAAGTACCGCCCCAGAGTGATGTAGCAGACTTTGCGCACGGCGGCGCCAAAGAGCAGCATCGCGGTGCCGAGGAGGAAGATGGGGTGGACGACGAGCTCGGTCACGGCTGCTGGACGCGCGAACAGCGCAGAAAGCACCTTGGATGATGACGGGCTATGGATTTGTTGTGCGATGAGAGCGGCGATCTCGCAGCCGTGCACTGTCCATGAATAGATCTACAAGAGAGCGCGTCAGCGCGAGCTCAGGACGAGTCGTGGGTGCCAAGTGTGCGTACAGTGGCAAGCGTGGGCACGAAAGAGACTATACGACTGATGATGTCTCCACCGTTGTACTTCTCCGTCTCCTCCTTGCTCGGTGGCGGATTCGGCGGAAAGTAGGCGATGTATTCAGCGATCATGGCCGCGACGAGCGCGGGCACCTTCACAGCAGCCACGCTGGCGGACATGGAGACGAGGACGAGTTTTGGCAGGCAAAATATGATGCTCGCTGCTCATCTTATACTCGTGCACTGCATATCGAACAAAGGCGGCCGGGGCGATCGGCGAAGCTTCGAGGGCGCATCAACTGGTCCGCAGGCCTCCCCGCGCTTCTGGATCGCTGTGCACTGCAGTGATGGCACTGATGCTTGATGGGAAGTTGTCTTGCATCAGATGAGCCAACGCTCCTAGAACATGAAGGTCGCACTGCACGCTTCTGTTGTACTGATGAGAGGAGGTGACAGGGGGTAACACTGGCATGGCTTGGACCGCTTATCCTATGCTTGGGATGATCGACGCTCGCGTAAGACGCCAGATGTCTGGCGATGATGGATGTCGGGCGAACAACTGCCTCCATGCCCGAGTGCGAATGTACTAAGCCTACGTGGTCCGTACCGTACGTGCGGTCGTGGCTCTCAATGCCAGGGCTGACTTGCTGCCCTATTGGAAGGCGTATACCGAGGTATCCTAGGCGTGTGGCCATGCATAGTTGTGTCGTACCGACGCCCACATAGACACCACTCGGCAACGCCGGTATCCAGTCTCAATCCGCGGCTGTGCCCCCTACCAGAGTCGGAGCCGTGGTCTCAGATACTCACCCCGGGCCACGCCGGTGTTGATGCACATGTTGCGCTCACCGGACGGGCACTCGGGGCTTGTCGCCCGACTTCTCAGTATAAGAAGTCTTGTTAAAAACGGTGACAAACGTCTCGGCGGACTAACGGGGCTGTCTGATGAGCGGCGCGAGGATCGGTGAAGGTTTGCCGGCATCACCATCTGGAGGATGACCTACGTGATGGGAGAGCGATTCTGACGATGTTCAGCGGTGTCTAAGGTGAACATGGCATCCAGGCGCACCTGAGGGTTGCACTTACAGTTTCATTCGCAGAAGGTAGACTTGCTGCTCAAGGAAACCTACCCATAGTAGAACGAATGCCGGCTCCTTCCCAAATCTGTTCCGTAGAACAAAGATGACTGCGAAGCGAGGGACGTTTGTGTACAAGCAAAAGACGCAGAGTAGGCGTTGGTACTCGAGGCGGGAGTTTGCCAGGCCAGAGACAAGTATCTTCGCGCGTTGAGTATGACTGACCTTCACCCCAAAGGACCGCACTGTCAGCGTGCGACGATTATTTGAGAGAGTTGTGGAGATAAGAGTAGTCTAGAGCATTATACGTGAAGTATCATACAACCTGTTTGGCATGAAAGGTATGAATTGATCGAAAGGACGACATGAGAAGGCGACAACACACCTTGGGAGCGAGAGAGACGATCTTGCCCCAACCCTTCATGCGCAAGTCGGCGCTGACGACACCACCTATACGGGTGCCCAGCATCTCGCGCTTGTTGTTCAAGAGCACGGCCGCGTTGTCGTCGAACCTGACGAGACGACCATCGGGGCGGCGGACTGGTTTGCGCGTGCGGACGATGACGGCGCGACGGACGTCGCCCTGGCGGACCTTGGCTGCGGAGGCGGAGGCCTGGCCGGAGATGGGACGTGCACGTTTGACGACGCAGACGATCTCGTCGCCGACGGAGCCCCAGCCGTTGTTGACCTTCTGCTTGAGGACGTTGACGCACTCGACGAGGAGGGCCCCTGAGTTGTCGATGACCTGGTTCGCAGTGGGGTCAGGGGGTGCGGAAGAGGCCAAAGACGACGAGTACGCACGTTGAGCGTTCCCTTGAGGCCGATCATGCGTCGTGGCGGATGGGGGGAGGAGTGAGGGGGAGGCGGCGCGCGGCGAGGGAAACACGGAAACCATGACGGGATAAGGGGGGCTTACAGGGGTAAAATGCCGTGCGAATATAGCCCTATCAGGGGTTATCGGGCGGGAGATGTATTTCCCACTGCCTGGGGGGATCTGGAGCCGGCGCTTGGCGGGGAGTGCGTCCAGCTGTGAGAGTGCTTGAAGGTTGGCTATCTCTCCTGTGCGCACCATTCTCCGACCGTCCAGCTCCGTCGCATCTGTATATAATGTCGAGCAGACGAGGCAGCACGAGCATCGTCCTCCCCTCAGGACAGACTCTCCCGTCCTACACAAGATCCAGCGAAGATGACGACGGCCTGCCTCACGCTACCAAGAAGTACGTTCGCAGACCATCTCCCCCGTTCCCCGACTCGACTCCAGCGATCGGTNACAATCACAGGAAGATGGCCGACCACCTCCGCAAGTACGAGGCTTTGTGAGTCTCACTGCTGCACTCGCAACCGTACGCAGCCTCAGTGTGCATGGTCGTACTCGCACCGTGTAGGTTCTCATTGACGCCGCAACGGATGCGGATCATCGTCGAAGCTTTTAAGGAGTCGCTCGAGCTCGGCCTCGCAAAGCACGGTCAAGTCGTCGTGCGTGCCACCAACCCCTCTTGATGTGCGCGAAGCTTACCCCGTCATCTCGATCCTCAGCCGATGATCCCCACATACGTCTTCGGCTGGCCATCAGGCAAGGAGACTGGCAACTACCTCGCTGTTGACCTTGGTGAGCCCCTGTGATCATTCTTCTTCCGTTTGGTTGCGACTGCGATGCTACGGGACGCGCCCTGCAACACTCGGCTGTTATTCCCGAGAGCCCGCTGGGTTTCTCGGCAAAGCTGCAAGAGAAGACCCCGTCGTTATCTTCACGTGATCACGCTGGACGTGCAGAATCACAATATTCTTGCTTCCTGTGAACCGTTGTTCTAGTGCAACTTCCGACCAGCTTGCGTTGCACCGGTGTTGCTGAAGGAACTCACTCGCTTCTTGTGAATGAAAATGATGTCAAACGATCCCATGCCCATCTCACTTACGGTGTTACCCACTTCTATCGCACTGGAGTTCCGCGTCCCTTACCGATCATACTGTTTCCATCGAAGAGTGATGCGCTGACGCTTTGATTGCAGGTGGTACGAACCTGCGCGTCTGTCTCGTCAATCTGCAAGGGGATGGCAAGTTCGAGATCACGCAGTCCAAATACCGCCTATCCGAGGAGCAAAAGCAGGAAGACGGCCAGAAGCTGTTCGACTTCTGCGCCGAATGTCTGAAAGCGTTCATAGACTCAAATATCGAGGCGGGCATCATCGGGAAAGACCAGGTCCTCCCTCTTGGCTTCACGGTACGTTCTGTCGGGTTTGACATTGTCCCGACGGAGTTGCTCAACAGACACACAGTTCTCGTACCCTTGCTCGTGAGTACGGACGATCGATCGCACTCCGCAAACCCTGACGTGCCGTCACAGACAAGACCGGATCGACCACGGCGTGCTCATCCGGTGGACCAAAGGTTTCGGTGCACCCAACACCGAAGGCCACGACGTCGTCGCCATGTTCCGCAAATCTCTCGCAAAACACGTACGTCTCACCCTCTCCTTCGTAGCGCTCGCCGGCACCCCATTAATGCCCCCATGCAGTCTGTACCGGCGGACGTCGTTGCGCTAACGTGCGATACGACGGGGACGCTCATCGCGTCGCACTACGTGAACCCGAAGACGCGCATCGCGTGCATCTTCGGCACGGGCTGCAACGCGGCATACATGGAGCGTGTAGGCGATATACCCAAGATCGCGCATCTCGGTATCGACCCCAACGCTGAGATTGCGATCAACTGCGAGTGGGTCAGTGGATTCGACCTCGCAGGTGCGTGTTGAATGGTCTGACGGAATACTGTGCAGGGGGCATTTGATTCGTTTGAGCACGAAAACCTGCCACGGACGAAGTACGACATCACTATTGACGAGACGTCAAACAAACCCGGCGAGCAGGCATTCGAGGTGTGCTACAGCCGTCTTGCCTATGTCCGCATCCCAGCTAACGCGTCGCAGAAACTGATCTCCGGGCGGTACCTCGGCGAGATCCTCCGGTTGATCATCTGCGAGCTCATCGACGAGGGCGTGCTCTTCCTCGGACAGAACACGTACAAGATCGAGATCCCGTACTCGTTCGACACCGCGTTCCTCTCGCTCATGGAGTCCGACCCGACCGACGAGCTGCTCATGAGCATCGGCATCTTCAGCCACTTCTTCGCGCTCGAGACGACGCTCGCCGAGCGCCAGTTCTTCCGCGCGCTCGCGAAGCTCGTCGGCCGCCGCGCCGCGCGCCTCTCCGCGTGCGGCATCGCCGCGATCGTGAGCAAGATGGGATACCTCGAGGAAGGGTGCTGCGTCGGCGCGGACGGCTCGCTGTACAACAAGTACCCGATGTTCGCGGAGCGGATACACGAGGGTCTGCAGGACATCTTCGGCGAGAAGGGAAAGTGAGTGCCGCCACCCTCCTTCAGTGCGTGTGTATGCTCTGCGCGGAGAGCTGACGCGCGGACGTGCAGGAACATCGTCACTTACCACGCGGAGGACGGGAGCGGCATCGGCAGCGCGATCGTCGCGGCGATGACGAAGGCGCGACGCGACGCGGGCATTTACCCAAACCTATGATATCCCGCCACGCCGGGATGCCGCACGATGGACTTCGTCGCTACTGTTCGCGACGGCTACGCGCGTCCTGCGGCAGGTGTGTTTGTTGCAGCGCAGTCGTGTGGTTGAGGATGTCGATGCGGACGGTGGGTGCTGACACGCCAGGGCAGAGGCGGCTGCGAAGGCCGCTGTAGAAACGAGCGAGACGTGTAGGGAAAGGACAGAAGCAGCCGTACATCACCATGTATTTCGTACGAAGATACAGCTATACTGCATTGACGATATCTTTCTTCTTCGCTGACCGCCAGACTACCTGTCTCGGCGACGCGCTTCCCACGCTCGCCGTGCGCTCTGAGTCTGGGTTATCGGAATCGCTTGCCTTCTTTAACGGCACATGTCCGGTTGCGGGTCGTTGGCATGCACGAAGGTACGCCTGCCTGTCGTATGTAAGATCTGTTGTCACTGGCGCTGACACGCGTTCATGCCTCAGGTCTTCAGCGGACCCAGGTCGAGGTCATGGTGAGCTGCCGTCGCTGCACGAGAGGGCGGCTATCGTTCGCTAACAGCGATGATGACCAGACGGAGCTTATTGAACTCCGGATGCAAGGCGGCGATTTTTGACAGGACGAAGCCTCTACATGGACGGACCCGTAGTCTCCTACCAAGACCGCCCTCCGCCGTGGTCCATGCAAAGCCTATGCGTCGTACCCTAACAGACAGCCCGCTCCCCGGCATATGCCGTCCGAGTCTGTCGGCTTGTACGGTACGTGTTCCCGCGATCACCTCAGTCGTTATGTCCGCCGCTTCGCCGCAAGCCGCCTGAGAAGCTCATCGCTCATGATTACGGTGCCTTGTTTTCCAGCATCTGTCCGTCTCCTGCCGAACGAATACATCATGCATCTATTCGAAGAACGAGCGGGCTGACGAACGCAACGAGGTCAGTGATGGATTCCACGAGCCGGGTGTGCACCCTCGCTCATGTGTCCAGACATCTGCCGCAGCTGGCCGTGCGGGGGAACTCGTTCCCTGATAGTGTCACGAAGGGCTTACTGCGCGCATAACTCAATGACACTTTCTGTGGGAACCTACATTTCTGACGGGCCTTCTCGCGGCGAGGGTACCGCCCGGGAAAACCCTCATATACCTTATACGTCCCCGCACGCACTTGCGTCAACACATCCTTCTATCTACGCACGGCCGAAGGCATACTCTCTCCAGTATGAACTGGCTCGTTTCAGTGAAGCTGCCGGCCCTGGTAGCGGCGATGATATGCGAATATATCGCCCTCACCGCACCCAACCCTCCTCCCGGCAAATCAGAGCAGGCCAAAGGCAATAGGTGGGAAGCTACCTCGACCGTTGTAAAACAGGCGATATTCGCCATTGTAAGAGTACTGTCGTTGAAAGACGTTCCCACGTAGCTGACAGGATTAGCACAGTCGTTCGTGTGGTCCATCTACATCTGCGAGATCGCCGTCATTCTCGCAAAAGAGGCCGGCGGCCCTCTGGCGTCTTCCATCCTGACGACGCTCCTCCGTCGTCCACATGCTATCGAAAACATCAACGTGAATCCCATCTTCCTCTTCGGTATCGCCCTGATGGTCTTCGGGGGCGTCCTCCGCAAATCGTGCTATATGATCCTCGGCCGTTACTTCACCTACCAGCTCGCCATTCTCAAAGAGCACAACCTCGTCACGTGGGGTCCATATGCCGTCGTCCGCCACCCTTCGTACACCGCTTTCTTCTGCGTCACCACGGGCAATCTCATCACGCAGTTTGCGCCCGGCGGATGGCTGAGGGAGAGCGGGGTGCTTGACATGACGTGGGCAAAGCTCGTCATGGCCGCGTGGGTGCTCGACGTGTTATCTGTCATGACGGTGGTCTTTCGTAGAATCCCGGTTGAAGACGAGATGATGCGGAAGGAGTTTGGAGAGCAATGGGATCAGTGGTCGAAGAGAACACCGTACAAGCTGGTACCGTACGTGTACTAGGACTCGTCGTTGTTGGACCGGGAACGGGCGTCGGGCGAATATGGCCTATTAACCTCCATCCATTCCTGGACGATGGGCTCGGTGCGTTCCCGCCTCCTTCGCACGAATCTTGCGATAAAGCGCTGACCATGCACGGTATGTGAAGGTTTTTTCTACTGAAATATCGACGTCTCTCACGCCTCGTTACAATCTCACCTTCCATCCGTTTCCCTCACGATGAGCGGCACCATGCTCACACTCGAACGCTGCACGCCACTGAATAACATGCTCAAAAATACCACCTCTGGCATGCCGCGACAAGTGGTGGCAGGTCCGCGTCCTGGGTAGTCGATGGTAGAGAATATGGCACAGAGTCGGAGACCCTGTAAAGCTGGTGTGAGTTCCGGTTGGCATGCGTATCGAGAAAATGCGAACTTGAACGTGCATGTCTTCTGTTGATGCCTTGACAATTACTCCATTTTCGGAACATCACATCTGCCGTCTGTATCTTCAAGTTGGAAACGAGGACTCAACGAGGTTAATGGACGAACGGAGTATGGACTTTGAACGACTCACTCGGACACTCGGCGTCAGAGACGCGCGCCTGAGGTGCACAGCGTTTACCTACCTATTAGCCTGCACCGGAAGCACAGCTCTTCTTCGTACACATCAGCTTTTGCGCCGTTCGTTACTCTTCCGTCTAATTCAATTCTAGATGTCTGCGGCTGTCGTCAAAGTCGTGATTATCCCCTCTGTGTCACGAGTATGCGCGGGCAACGCGTTGCTCAGTCCCTTGCTGTCCGTGAAATTCGCCACCAAGCAACTTGCGAGGCAAGGCTGAGGCGGAGAAGTACAACGCGGAGGTTCCGTGAATCGCATTTCCTCCGAATGCCTGCTGACGATGGCAATGTGTAGTAAGGATGGCGTGCTCTTGTTTTGCCCGTGGTCTGCATTCACGCACTTGTCTTCTCGGTTGTAAGAACCAAGGCCCCATGGATATCTTGAACACGGGTGCGAAGCTATCGCTCCCATCCGAAAACAGGCTCACGCCCCTCCTCATTTCCACTGCTTTCTCCAGTCACCGTACACCCAGTGGCGACCCACGATCTCGCGGCGTACCGCGATCAAAATATTGCAGGAGGGCGATCGAACCCTCGCCTACCCACGGGATAATCCAGATACTCCGATACACGCTTGACGCCCACCACCTGGCGCAAACGAAGCAAACGGCTTATCAGGTCTGGACGACAGGCTTGGATGGGCAATATCGTGACCGGGAGCTACATCGACATCTGGGCCAGGACGGTGCTGCGCCACTCCAGTCCTCCCCGAAGGGGCTCACGGTTGCACAGATACTGTCTCTCCCCGGCGTTACTGCGCCTTCGACGTCCAGCGGTGACAAGTCTGCGAAACTCCAACCCTTTTCTGATCGAGTTGCCGGCCTCAGTTACCCAGCAGCACAAAGCCACGTCATATTCACTGCTGCTACACGGTCCCACATGCCCCCTTCCCTGCTCGTCATCAAGCTCCCTGCGCTCCTGATTGCCATGTTCGCCGAATATGTGACGTATACGCCCCCGAACAGACCGCCGATGCAAGAGGAGACCGCGGGATACGACGGCGGAGACCTCATTAGTCGCTACACCATGCTGATGTCGGGGTTCATTGTGGTAGGTCCGCCCTCTCGCCCTTCGTCAGAATCACGACGAACCTCCCGGCGGCCCGAACTAAGCCCCGACTCACTCTTCAATCGAACATTGAACAGGGCTGCGCGTGGTTCATTCACGGCTGCGAGGTCGTCAACATCCTTGCACAGGAATTACCCGGAACGACCTCCGCGATCCCTGCACCGCTTTTCCATGTGGAAGGGGAGCGCAAGCTGTCCATCCAACCCATGTTCCTCATCGGGTTCTCTCTGATCGTCCTAGGCACGTCCATCCGGAAGGCATGCTACACCGCCCTCGGGCGCCTCTTCACCTTCCAGCTTGCCATCCTCAAAGAACACAAGCTCGTCACCTGGGGTCCGTATTCGATTGTCCGCCACCCCGCCTACACCGGGGTGATCGCTGCCTCGATAGGCATGCTTGCAATGCAGCTCTCGTCTGGAAGCTGGCTCGCCGTCAGCGGCGCGCTGAATACACCAGTGGGCAGGTCGCTTATCGGTGCATGGGTGGGGTGGACGGCCCTCACATTAGTCGGACTTGTGAGGAGGGTCTCGACCGAGGATGCGGTGCTGAGGAAAGAGTTTGGAGCGCATTGGGACGCGTGGGCGAAGAAGACGCCGTACGCGTTGGTTCCGTACATTTACTGAGATGTCCGCAGCCCTAATCACGAGCGACCAGGGGCGCACTACGGCTACACCGTTAAGAACCACAGGGCTCGTGTCAAATGAGAGCTTTCCGCATCTACCCTCCAGACCTGCCCTGTCCCGTGTGCGAGTGATCATTGCGCCATGCATGTCGTAATACAGAGCGTTAGCTGTCCAGGACGCCGACTTAGGAGCCCTTTGAACAAGGTACGTCGGAAGAGGTATGTACCAATTTGCAATATACCAAAGGCCGACACCCACTTCACGACCGCTCCGCAGCGAACGACAAACAATGATCTCGCCATGTCCAGTGATCAACGCTCTCATGAGCCCCCAGGTCTGTAAGGTGCCACATCGCTTCCCGAACGAGCGACGCACCGGTATCTGCTCCGATCCAGTTCGGCTGCAGCTTGTTTGTACCTCAGGCGTTCCGCGTCGGCGAGTCTGCAATGTCTCCATGAGCGTCGCGATCGAGCCGACTGAGTCCACATAAAAGGCGTTGTGTCGCGTTCCCTACCTTCTTCAGGTGCCTAGCGATCGGATCCGCAAGCACCATTTACACCTCACCAACCCCGCTGAACATAACATGGCTTCCTCCCTGCTCGTCTTCAAGGTCCCCATGCTCCTGGCGGCTATGTACGCTGAATTCGTGGCTCTTACGCCCCCGAACGCCACGCCATCAAAAGAGGATGCGACCAGGGGATACGATGGGCGAGACATCATCACTCGTCTCTCTCTCACCATATCGCGCTTTGCCATCGTGAGTCTGCCGGCGTGCAGCCTGTTAGATGATGGTCAGTCTTTGAATTTGCTGACTCTCTTCGTTGCTTTAGGCCGTCGGGTGGTTGACCCATGGATGCGAAATCGCCGCCATCTTAGCGCAGGAGGTACCTGGCGTGGCCGACGTTGTCCCCGCCGTCTTCTCCCCTCCCTTCTTCTGGCAAGACGGCCCGTTCGTGGACGAGCTGGCCCTCGACCCGATGTTCCTGCTAGGCTTTGCGCTCCTGGCCTTCGGGACCGCCGTCCGGAAGACGTGCTATAACACGCTCGGACGGCACTTCACCTTCCAGCTCGCCATCCTCAAAGAACACAAGCTCGTCACCTGGGGCCCGTATTCCGTCGTCCGCCACCCGTCCTACTCGGGCGTCATCGCGGCGTTCGCGGGCATGGTTGCTATGCAGCTCTCCCCTGGGAGCTGGCTCACAGTCGGTGGCGCGCTGCACACCCCGCTCGGCCAGGCAATTATCGGTGGATGGGTGGGGTGGTTGATGCTCCTGGTGTTCGGGTTCACGAGGCGGGTCTTGATTGAAGATGCGGTGCTTAGGAAGGAGTTCGGGTCCCAGTGGGATGAGTGGGCCAGGAGAGTGCCCAACACCCTGATTCCGTACCTATGGTGAAGTGAGGAAGGAAAAAGGAGACTAAGGCGGCCGATGACTCGCTCACCGCTATGCCTCACTGCACAGTACGCATCTCTCCGTCGTATAGAGAACCCTTCGCGCCTGCGTTATTGGTTCGGCTTTGATGTACTATGTGGATGTGCCATGTGTAAGTACTGTAGAGTGGATCGTTTGGAATACGATCAGTAGAAATGTACGCTAAGCGTTTGGGCGCCGAAGAAGCACTTTTCATTCACCGGCGACATGTTCTGAAGGGAGCACAATCCGGCTGGCCCGCCTTGTTTCACACGACGACGGGGACAAGTCGGGAGAATGCACAGCTCCCCTCCCGGCCTCCAAGTCGAATTGTCCGGTCGTTCGGAAAGCATTGCAACGCCTGTTGGGGTCTTGAATTGACCTCTCACACCGGGCGGCCATGCCCGTCGACTGTACCATAACAGGCATGGATGTGAAGTCCCAACTGGTCGTTGGTTGCGCTAAACGCCCCAACACAGCAGCAGTACGTGCGACTGAGGACGACACGCTATCCTGAGACGCTAACGCAGACGACGGGGCCGGGTGGAGAGCCTTACCATATCGCCTACTCTCCGCATGTTCCCGCACACCTAAAATCAGGAAGATATCAACAGTCATTTCTGTGAGCGCGTTCTGCGAACCGGATGCTGCGCGTCAGCGTGACATGCATCCCCTGTTCCTGGGAGGAATAGCGCTGCTCACCTTCGGCGCCGTCGTCCGGAGGGCTTGCTATGACACTCTCCGCCGAACCTGCACTTTCCAGCTCGCGGTCGTCAAGGAACACAAGCCTGTCACGTGGAGACCGTGTGCAATCGTCCGGCACCCCGCCACTTTCCGGCATGCTGTTAATGCACCCTCTCGCCCGGAAACTGGCTCTCTGTGAGAGGCGCGCTCGAGATCTCAGTGGGCAGGGCGGTAGTGACAAGATGGGTGACATGGATTGTGCTGCCGATGGCAGGGGTGGCGAGGTGGGTCCCGGAGGAGGAGGATGCTGTATTGAGGAAGGCGTTCCGAAAGCAATGGGAATACCGTGGAGAAGGAGGGTTCCGTATACTCTACTTCTGTACCTATGAAGAGAGATAATGTTATAGACGCCAGCTGAGAGTTGGGGCATCATGAGTCAGAGCGGATATTACAACGTGAACCATGGTACGACAACATACCTTCAGGAGCGCCATCTGTCTGCTTTCCCTTGGATGCAGTTCGTGTAGTACACGACTGACGTAGACAACGTGATCTACGACAGCAAACATAAGCACTGTGCATATGCCGCATCCGACTCCAACTACAGGTGGCGACCGGTGGTCGATGTAGCAGGCGATGTGGCCTCTCACACGCTCGCCAGTACATTGCGCAATGGATCACAAGAGTACTCAC
>CCBP010000424.1:0-13952 GCA_000765035.1 Trametes cinnabarina
TCATGATCCTTGATGATCGTGCCCTCCCCAGTCCATCTCCGGCTCGTTCGCGAACAACTCCTCGACGTGCGCGATCGCCTCAGCTTGGAGATCCTCATTGGTCGCGGGAGCCTTGCCGGATTGGCTCGCGGAGGCGGGCGCGGTTTGCGATGAAGGAGCGGCCGCCTGGGCCTGCGAAGCCTTGCGGTTGGAGCGGGTGTCTTTGGCATGGCTTGTGGAGAATGGCGGTGGTGCGGGCGAGGAGTGCGAAGGCGATTGGAGGGCAAGCGAAGGAAAGAGGCGACAGAGGGGGGATCGCGCGAAGCACCAGCTTATATGGACCCCCTCGCGAAGCGACGCGCGACTGCGGTTTAGCGCCCGCGCGAGCTATTGTTCGCGCGCGCGACCACAATTGGCGCCCGTGCGAGGCTTCTCATTGGTCGCGCGACACTGCCCGTTCACACGCGCGCGGAGAGGTTGCCTAACGTGGCACGAAGCATCACCATCTATTCTCGAGCGCGTACAAACAATGCGAACAGGTCGACAAACACTGCGAAGGCCCTGCGTCATCTCCTGCGAAGTGCGAACACATTCTCCATCCGTCTTTAGCGCCTCTCTGCATCGCGCACAGTCTCCGCGGTCTCCGCAAGCGAAGCGGGTGGCTCTTCCTCGTCGAGAGCATCAACATCGATGACTTCCGGCCCATTAGGGCGCAGGCGGGCCCATGTAGCGTCAACCGCGGTGAGATCATCGCGAGCTTTGACTTCGACTTCATCCAGCAAGGCGAACAACCGATCAAGAGCAACGAGGGTGGCGGCCGTCGCAGAGTGTCGCAAAGCGATCCGTACGGTGCGAGCTTCCGAGCGAAGCTTTCTGACCGCCGCGAGCTTCTCAAAGGCAATGTCGTGCAAGCGATCACAATCGCTCTCCAGCATCGAGGTACGGAAGCGTTCTGCGAAGTCCCCTCCAAAGCGTGGGTTGGCGAGAAGTCGTTCGGCGCGTGCACGAAGCTCCGTGATTTCAGGACCTCCGGTGTACAGCTCGTTGGCGAACCCCTGCGACATGATCAACACAAGTCCGCGATAGCGCGAAGGCCTCCACTTACCACTTCGAGGATAGCGCGCTGGGCTGCGTAAACCCAAAGTTCGCGCGTAGCGTCTGGATCGGCCAACAAGAACTCGAGGGTTTCCAGGCTAACGTTCGCCTGTCGTATCGCAACAGGGCACGCCACTGTGCGAAGAGTGTCAAGAGCAGCTCCCGCTTCTTCAAGGATCGCCATGGTCCCGCAAAGTCGACTCCATCTCAGGCAAGGAAGAAGCCCCCTTTTATACAGCACAATACCGTCGATCATTGTGCGATCAACCGAGGACGGTCGAGATCTCAGTGGGGGGGAGGTGATATGACTTCCACGCCTTCAGCACCGCGTTCCTGGATTTTTCGCGCTTCGCGGCCAATTCCTTCGCGCTTCGTGGTCGATTCCTTCGCACTTCGCGGTCAACTCCTTCACACTTCGCACTCATTTCCTTCGCACTTTGTCTTCTCTCCTTGTACTCGCGAATATGGACGTGATATGCGCGAGGGCACGTTTCCTTCCTCTCCCCGATGCAAACTGGCGATCCCACTGTGTGCGCATGGTGTCCGCATGGGCGGTGTGTTTGCGATCGCGGGCCATGTGCTCGCAACCCTCTGCCCAGCTCCGGGACTCGGAAAACCACTTCGCCGGCGTTCTCCGCCGTATTGCACGATTAGCACACCATCCATATGTAAAATACTCGCTCCTCGCAGCGAAGCAATTCAGACTCTCTTTCCCCGAGAAGTGAGGATCTCACAGGCTCCTGCGATTGTGAACTTTGTGACTGCGTTTCCCTTTGCGTTCTCACTGCGATATAGCGATCATATAGCGAACTGCGTGTCTCTTTCTGCGCCTTCCACTGCGTACTGTTCTCAACCTTATCGCGAAGCGTTCGCGAAGCCTACGATACTTCGCGAAGCCTACGAGCTTCTCCGCCCACTCATCCACTCTCCGCGGAACTTCGCAGAGGGCACCCCGACCGGCCTACAATATCTCCTGATTCTCAGTCCATCCCCTCCGCACGGCCTCAACCTACGAAGGCTTTCGGCCGTATCCATCGCAGTTACAGGGTAGATTTGGCGTATCAATGGACTATAAGACCTGGCATCGTCGCTTTGGTCATGCTGGTAAGGAGGCACTTCGCCACCTTCCAAAGAACATCAAGGGAGTTGATCATGTCGATCCCGCTGATGATGAACCATGCGAGGGATGTGCCTTTGGCAAGTCCCATCGTCTCCCCTTTCCTCCCTCAGAGAAGCGTGCGACTGAGCCTCTTGAGCTCGTCCACACTGATCTAGATGGACCGATGCGTACTGCGCCGGTTGGGAGTGGTTTCTTGTACTTCGCTAGCTTCATCGACGACTTCTCTGGTCTTGGCATTGCGTACTTCCTCAAACGCAAGTCTGATGCCATGAAAGCCTTTGATAATTTCAAGGCTTGGGCTGAGACTCAGACCGGGAAGAAAATCAAGCGAGTACGCTCCGATCGAGGGGGGGAGTACCTCTCCAATGAGTTCACTCAGCATCTCTTGGATCTTGGGATCGAACATCAGAAGTCTACGCCAGACTCACCCCAGCAGAACGGACGTGCAGAACGCTGGAACCGTACAATCGTCGAGAAGGCCATGTCTATGCTTCATCACGCTGGACTTAGCCACGGTTTCTGGCAACTTGCTGTTGAAGCTGCCGTTCATATCTACAATCGTCAGCCTATGCGACGTCTGAAATGGCGTTGCCCCATTACAGCATGGGATGGGACTGTACCGGACGTGTCCTATTTCCGTGTCTTTGGCTGCAAAGCCTTTGTTCACGTGCAAAAGGCAAAGCGCGAAGGGAAACTCGACAAGAAGGCAGTCGAGATGATCTTTGTGGGGTATGAGCCAGGTACTAAGGGGTACAAGTTTTGGAACCTGGCGACCCACTCTATCGTCGTATCTCGCGATGTGATATTTGACGAAGAGTCTTTCCCTGCACGCTCTATACCCGGCTATCGTCGTGTTACCCTTAGCGACAATCCGTTCCCAGAGCACGAGGGTCGTTCCGATGATGTCTCCAATTCGGATTTGGGCGATCTACCCAATATTCCAATCCCTCTTCCTTCTGATCCTTCTGAGGATCGTCCTCCCTCTCCACCTCCTGCTCCGTCAGCTCCAGTAGAGGATGAACTGCCTCAACCGCCGCTTCAGCCTCCTCAACCACCTCCTGAACCTAATCATCCTGCTGTCCCTCCACCTTGACCTCCTCACAGGCATAACCGTCACCAGCCAGTGGGAGGTTCTAATGGTCCTAGCATCGCTCGCGATCATCCACATCGTGAGAACAGACAGCGTCCAGCCCGCTATGGGGAAGACAATGTCTACGGTGATCGGGATCCAGTGGATGTGGAACGTTAATCTAATGAGGATGGTGATGAACTGGAAGCTCAGGCTATACGCTTTTTGCTTGCCTCGCAGTATAAGACTGGCCTTCCCAACTCTCATCGGGATGTCATGAAGTCTCCAGATGCGGACAAGTGGCGTGCAGCAGAGAAAGCAGAGTATGACTCGCTAATGGAGAACAAGACTTGGGTCCTGGTGCCACGTCCTAAAGACTGTCAGGTTGTAGCCAATCGCTGGGTGTACGACATCAAACACGATGGTCGTTACAAAGCTAGGCTTGTGGCTAAGGGATTCACTCAGGTCTGGGGGGAAGACTACCATTAAACCTTCTCGCCTGTTGCGCGGTTCGAGTCTATTTGTTATCTCCTCGCGCATGCTGCGCTTGAGGATTGGGACATCGAGTCCATGGACGTTAAAACCGCTTTTCTCAATGGCGACTTAGAGGAGGAAATCTACATGGAGCAACCTGAGGGATGGGTCGTGCGTGGCAAGGAGGACTACGTCTGTCTTCTTAAGAAGGCCATCTACGGTCTGAAGCAGGCTTCGCGTCAGTGGAATCTTAAAATCCACAAGTCTCTCCTTGACCTGGGCTTCACACGGACCTACTCTGATGCCGGAGTATACGTATATCGGCGACAAGGGGGGGATAAAGTTACGATTGTCGTACTCTATGTCGACGATCTACTACTCCTCGGCGATGACCGGAAACATATCAAGCAGATCAAGGATGCCTTGAAGAAGCAGTATAAGATGACGGACTTAGGCGCTGTCAAGCGTTTTCTTGGTCTTCGAATATCTCACGATCGCACCATACGCCGCATAGAAATAGACCAGGAAGAGTACATCCAGTCCGTTATCGAGCGCTTTGACATGGCTGACTGCAAACCGGCTCGCACTCCTCTCCCTGCTGGTGCTGTCTTGGAATCGTCTAAGCAGCCTAAACCAGCTTCCGATTCATTTCGTCAACGCTACCAGAGTCTGATCGGCAGTCTTCTCTACGCAGCTCTTGGTACGCGTCCTGACATCGACTTCGCGGTCAACAAGTTGTCTAAGTACAACTCAAACCCATCTGAAGCGCATTGGCATTATGCCAAGTATGTCCTACGCTACCTTCAAGGGACTAAGCAGCTTCGCTTGCGCTATGATGGAGCGTCCAATGACGGTCTGCTGTCTTACTCTGACTCTGACTGGGCTGAGGACCGTGACGACCGCAAGTCAATCACTGGCTTTGTTTTCTTGATGACAGGTGGTGCTATTTCTTGGGCATCGAGGCGTCAGCATACTATCTCCCTTTCCTCGACTGAAGCAGAGTATAAAGCTGCCTCGGACACTTGTCGTCAGATCTCGTGGCTCAGAACATTCGGCGATGAACTCGGGGATGACATGTCTCGTCCTACACCAATGTGTTTGGACAACCAGGGATCTATCTTCCTTGGTGTCAACCCCGTGGTCGACCGTCGTACAAAGCACATAGACGTCCGACACCATTACATCCACAAGCAGATTGAGCTCGGGAAGGTCGAGGTCTTCTTTGTTGCTACTGAGGATCAACTTGCCGACCCTCTGACCAAGAATGTCCCGTTCTCTATTGTTGAACATTTCAGGGATGGGGTTGGTTTGGTCGATCCGACAGCTTGAACGAGTGGGAGTGTTGAACTTCCGGGTTTGTGTACTGGCCATACCAGATCTGGATGTGCACGATGGCTGTGTTACACAGCATGGACTTTCTTTCTTCATTCCCCATATGGTAGTTCTACGGACTTTTCTACGATACACCTAGTATCTATAGCATCTGGACATCTCTGGATCCCTCCAGTGCGTTCTTCGCTGTTCCGTATCTTTCTAGATAGTTCTCTACGATGGCGCGATACTCGCACAATCCTTTGCTCATACTCGCACCATCGTCTTACTCATCGTACTGTAGATCACATGCCCTCCTTTCTTCGCTTACTCATGCGTCCTCTGGACTTGTATATAAGGAGGACATTCTCTGCCCCTGCTCTTCAGTCGTTCGCTCACTGACTGAAGAGTAAGTTCCTCTCTACCTATGCTTGCTTACTATGGTTTACTTACCAAGTACTTGTAGCTCTGTTTGTGTGGCTTACAGGTACTTGTCTATGCAATATAGTCGTTCGCTCACTGACTGAAGACTCTGTTTGTGTGGCTTACAGTCGTGCTCCCAGCCTTCCAGGTTCAGAGTTCATCAGTGCAGAGGAACGCGAGCTCCGTCAAAGTGTCAGCGTATGAGAATGTAGAGGGAATCAAAGAATATGTGGCTTACAGACGCAGCAACTAGCGAACATTCCAAACGCCAATTAGTACCAGCGCAAGCAGGAACACAAGGCCAGGGGAATACTCACTACAATCTCGACCTTTGGCGAACCCTCCACCCATGGAAATCTCCGAACCTTTGTCACGATAGCATGTCGATAGATCGTTTACATACTATGCGCTCGCGCCAGTCGGTGCCATTGGGGGTGGGCATGCAGACAGGAGCATGCGAGGTGACGTGGCAATACTCGACCTTGCAATGATGCTATGGAGATGGCATGCTGCGCAGGGCGGTACGCAGATGAGCGTGATGGGATTCATGGGATATGCGGCTTGAATACCCGACGGTCAAACAGCTCCTGTCGACAGTGTGCGGCCCTTTTAAACTGCTGCGGAGGTTAGAGCTGTAGCAATTTCTGCGGAGGTCGCAAGGAATGGTGAGCTACGATACGCACCAGACACTGTACAAGAGGCCCTTCGCGTTGTCGAGCATTGCCCAGTACCGCTGCCGTGGTCTCCAAGTGCTAGTAGCGGACGATGCGCCGGCTGAAGTGCCCTGTGCGGCGATGGGTGCTTCCGGCCAAGCTTGCATGACAAAATCACTGCAAGCTCGTATCAAATGAATGGGCCAACCTTGTGAGTGGCGGCACTTGTTATTATGCAAGAAAAAGGACCTATACAGCGTCTCTACTGCTTCACAAAGACCGTGTTGCCGTCCCAACCGTACTTCCGAGCAAGCAGCCTGCCAAGGCTGTGGCTCAAATGTCAGTATATGAGTCAGCCGAATGCACAAGGTCTGCTTACCGGCTAGAGGCCTTCCTGTCAAACTGACCGTTGCCTTTCTGTTGACCGTGAGGCTACACCACCCCTTCAATTATCCAATGACATGAGAACGTGCAGGAGAAGGAGCGTACCTCATCCCATTTGAAGGGCACTGCTGGCTTGTCACAAAGGCTTGCAGGAGGTGTGAAGACGCACTTCAAGCCGCTTCCCTTTCCCCCGTTCCGAATGGGGCTAATTTCGGACCTCAGGCTGAGCATAGCCTACACAAAGTCAGTTCCAAAGTATCGGATATCCAGTTCATGCCCCTGTACCTTCACAAAATCGTCCCACCGTAGCAAAGCTTTGCGACCTTTTCCAATGGAGAAGATAACGCACATCACCTGCAAATTATGGTGATTTCACGCTGCCGCACGCCATGCAAGAGGTGATACTTGCCTTGTAGGTCTCAGGATCAACTCCAATGCGCATTGTATGGGATAATGGCTGGACGAGGGCGACAAGGCGACCAATGCTGACAAGCAGTTGGCTGAGGTTTGCTTAGGCGCGCCGCAAGTCTATGCTCGTAAATGGGCGTTGGCCACAGCGTTATAGAACCGGCGGCGTTCTCTGTCAAAGAGCGACCGTTGCAGGTGTTTTGATCATCATGCGCAAAGTCTGTGCATATAGCGGACGTGGGAGTGCAATTGGAGAGCACCATCGACATTGCCAGCACAGCGGATTGAAGTGCGGCTTTGCGAGCATGTTTGGTGACATATTCGACACTTTAGCGGCCATAGGTATCGCGTCGACTGATAACCTGCATGGGATGGCTCGACGCCGTTCACCGACGCTCTCGAATGAACAGCTGTCTCCTCCAATGAGCGAACCTCCTAGCTAGATACTTACAAATGGGGGTAACATTCGACGTGCTAGATACCTGATTATCAACGTTAGTTTGGTATTGATGCATAAACAGAGGTAGGGCTCACAAGAATCCGGCCCAGCCTTTTGATACATTTGCAGTGACTAGCTTCCCCTCAGTAACTACCTGCCTGGCCAAGCATCGGCACCCCACTCGGCCTCAAAGCCGCGCAAATCTCCGCCGCGCATTTCCCAGTGATACCCCAACAATGAGAACAGCGACAGGTTAGAAGTATTGAGGATATCGGGCAGTGTTGGAGTAAATGCACGCGATCAAGCTCAGGACCATGACTGTATCTGCATCAGATGCCTGACGAGCAAGGTCAGGAATTACATGCACATATGCAGGGTGAACGGTCCTATGCGGTGCCCAGCCCATCGCATGGTACGCTTGCCATGCAGCCTACTCCTTGGCAAGCTGCTTGCTTGCTCCCGTGCCGACGCCCTTCTCCAGCCCACTGATTAGAACGAAGCAAGCAATAAGCATGTTTTGCATGACGAGGTTGCAAGGAGCACACCGAGGCACTGTACAGTCCAGCGCCCTGCATGATGAGGGCCTGAAAATTGTTCAGGGTACTGGACCACGAGACCATGTTGTTGCGCGGTCCAGTTGAAGAGGGAAAGAAAGGCTTACAAAAGTGTGTGAAGATGAGATGAGTGCCAAGTCACGGTAGGATTGACTGGTAACGGGCGTTTTGCAGAATCTGAGTCCGAGTTCAGCCTGACATGCCACATTGCCACTGGCAATCCGGGTGGTGCTGGTCACAGCTTCGCAGACCTCAGGTGATTGTGATGTCACAACTAAGATCCTCGCTGCTTGGGGCTGAATTGTAGCCCAAACCCAGACCACGCTTTATTCGGAGCAGCAGGACAGATGGACGACAATGTACTGATAGTATGCATGTTCATGACGAAGCCAACATACAATGGAAAGGGGGCTCGAGGGTACTACGGGGCTAATTGTCCCGGAGCTAATTGTTGGAGAGTTACTATACAGTGTTGTACTCATGAAGAAGATCAAAGGCATGGTGGTCCGCGTACTTGTTGACATAAAAAGTATTGAAATAACTCAGCGCGTTGTGGCTCTGGAGATCCTCGGGTACCTCGTAGGACCCGCTGACGCCTATCAAGTGTGCTGCACGGACAATGGAGGTAAGGTTGATTACGGACATGATGTGATGGCCTCTGCGGATGGCGGGCTTGACAACCCACATACCGGTATCTTCGTCAGGACCCTCGGCCACCTTGTCGAACCAGTGGACTGCAGCGCAGTGGTAGCGGCGGTGCTGATACTTGAAGGAGAAGAGAAGGCAAACTTGGGCGACCTCCATTCCAAGCAAACCATGATGGTGGTCAGACTTATTGACAAAGATGCAATCGAAGCGAGCATGATGTCCTTGCCATAGCGGATTTGCGCGGATGATCTCCCGGCGCATGCCACCAATGCTGCTGGGATCGCTTGGTGCATAGAATGTAGCTGTCGCGGAGTAGTGGACGGAGATTGCTTCGTCAGAGAAAGGCGGGCAAAGGTTCAAAGGAAGGGTGGCACCGCTACAGATGGCTGGATCTGGTCCGCTGGAGCCCATCTTGTGGTAGAGGAATTGCCTGATCAGGTCGCAAAGGGAGGGAATGGAGAACTCTGCAGCGATGTGATCTGCAGTTCTTCCATGCTGTGAATCTGCAAACAAGGACTCAGTGAAAATGGGTACAAAACCCCTGGCGGCTCCTTACGCGTGGTCGTAGCCATGGTCATATGGGCCATGACCCGGGGCCCGTCCACAGCCCCACCGTCCTCATTCTCACCAGACCCCAGTCGAGAGGCTGCAGACTGCGCCTCCCTTCGCTGCGCATAAGTTGTGATGGCAGGACCGTCCAGACCTAGCAAATACATGAGTATGACGAACTCACGGAGGGCCCTTTGGCGAGAGTTTGAGCTTATTCTTACCCAGGGCTGAACGAGCGGCTGCAAGACAGTCGCCAGCGAGCATACCACGTTCAGTGAAGTCCACACGAGAGGCTGCGAGCTCGTCCAGTCGTTGGTTTGTCATCAGCATCTGATCCAGTGCGTCGTATCTGTTGGAGCGTCGCCACGGCTCCTTGACAGCCTTGATGTGCTTTGCTTCAGTGATGGAGGAGCACAGACCGTTGGGGGCGCCAAATTCCCAGATGCGATCGAGGTAGTGCTCAATAGAATGCTGGCGCGGTAGAGAGAATCCTTCCGCACGAACGCCACTACTTCGAAAGAACTCACGATGCTGGTGGAAGCGGGCGAGTGCTTGCGAAAGTTGCTCGAGGCTGCCCTGTGTGTGGACGTCACGGCGCACGAGGTAGCAGAACTCTGAGAATGCCCGAATTGTCCTGACGATCTCAGGGGGGACAAGACCGTTGATGGCGGGCAAATACACATAGCATGGCATGCTGTTTAGCCTGGTGCGTTTATGCCATTTTGATGTGCAAACAGCACGTACCTTCATCAACACCTTCGAGTCGTCGCCGGTCCATTGTTTGAAACCCCTACCTTCGTGAAAGTGCCAGAGTTTTGAGAAGGGCGGGACTGTAGCGATTCTTCGGCATCAACCGTTAGGCTGTAATTGAGCTGTCTGAAAATCTGCAGGCTCACCGACGATCCATGTTGGCCAGTATCTCAAGAGCCTTGGCGTCCCCGTGTTCGCACTTTAAGTACTGCTCGACCCAAGTTACAAGATGGTCCTTGAATGTCCCCTTGATGAGTTGATGCAGAATGTCCGGCGCAAGCAGTTTGTGTATATCCGCTCGAGGAAAGTCATTCATGAATGGCTGCAGTGAACGAATTGGATGAACAAATGCCAGGATCCACAAAACTTATGCCCATACCACCACGTCACCCACAACACCGTAGCTGTCCCACAACTCTCCGAGCTCGAACTCTCTGACCAGCAGCTCCATGTGATCTCGACTTCTGCCAAGTCCAGCTGGACCTTCGAGTCGATTCTTCTCCGCCATGCAGCTGGCGATCGTGAATGAGGAAAATCAGTACATGCCCACAGGGTTTCCGATGGATCATAGCACTCACATAGGACACCATCCCTGTACAATGCATGCAAGTAGTGCTTGCTCGGGATAATCAGCGATATACGGTTCTAGGCCATAAATCACCTTCCGATAATGGCCATCTCCGCAGCACACAATCTCAGGACGCTCCATCTAAGGGCGCAGTGTCCGCAAGATCTGCTCCAGTGATGTGTGGAACAGTTGCCTGCGGAACTTGCGGAACTTGGCATCGTCTGCATTGCGGCGATTTGCTATGAAAATGGCTGATTGAGACTGGTGAGTAGGCGCTGAGATAGCTAAGCGGACGCACTCTTTGGGATGGCCAGGAACCCTAGAAGGGCCATGGCGTTTCGATGTGCTTGACGCACGTTGTTGTGGACATTCCCGATTGAGCAATAGAGGGGGTAGTACTCGTTCTGCCCGGTGGCAATGGACACAGTGGTCTTGTCGCTGCCAAGAATGATCAGGACAAAGGAGGCGTCCATGGTAGCAGGGTCCCTCCCGATGATGTTCTGTCATCTTGCGGTCAGTGGGCACACTGGCAGATACAAGCAGGGAGAGGACATTACCGCCTGTCGCCAAGCCCATTCGCCGCTCATAAAATTCTCTAGCCTTTGTTGATCACCGTTGGGGCCGGGAGCCGTCTCGCGGAACGGCGCAAAGTCGATGTCGTCCTTGTAGTCTGGATTTGCGAGCATGTTATGGACAATGGCAAGAGGGTCGCTATAGAAGATGCTGAACTCCGCGTTCATCCAAGGCAGGACATCAGCGTCTTCAAGCCCGTCATCCTTTGAGTATGATAGGGTGAAACTCTCCCATCGCACATCCCCAAGAGGGGTGCGATCGATCGTTTCGTACATGTCTGCTTGGGAGGCGAATGGGGGGCCGGCGTTGTGCTGCACCGCTGTTGCAGCCCAGATCTGAAGGAGGGCGTCAATGTTGCCCGCAGACATTTGCTCCTTCCTGTAGAGCAGGTCAGCCAGCTCAAATGAGGCTCTATCGGTATACGGGAACCAGTCGCCGTCAGTCACAGCAGGGGCCGGCGATGGCGGGCTGTGGGGTGGTAGAGTGTTTCCCTCAGCATCGCAGGGGTTTCCTGCAAAGCATAAATCAGCTTAGCGATATTTTGTTACAACAAGTGTATGCCGCCATACCGTTAATCACAGGATGTCTACGTATGGCCCTTTGGGCGTTGGTCGATGAAGAGTGCGAGCCTGAGCTCAACGGAGAATCTGAGCCCGAGCTCAACGAAGAATCTGAGCCTGAGCTCGAAGGGGGAGCGTGTGTGCCAGCATCGGCAGGGTCGGGTGTGACATGGCGCACCGGCAAATGAATGCACCCGTGGCCCTGCCGCCCGGGCTCCGAGGCGGCTGGTAGGGCGCGGCTTGGTTAGCCGGGCGCTCGCCTAGATTAGCAGGTGGACATACGTGTAGGCCCCAGGGTGGGGTCGTCCTCAATGAGGTCTTCATAGTCCTAGGAGGGATGGTCGAAGATCTCATTGCGCAGGAAATCCCAGCGGAGGGACTCCGTCGATGAGGTGGAGAGGGCGTCGAGACTGCCATTGGTGTCGGAATCAGACATGGGGAGCGGTGAGGGCGGAGGCTGGTGCAGAGGGTCCCAGCCATTGTCCATGTTGTAGTCGTCGCCTTCGGGATACTTGGCAAGCTCGGGCAGCTCGTCCTGCTCGTCATCTCCATCCCCTCCCTCAGCATCGTAGCTGCCGCCCCGGGTATACAGGGTGCTGTTGCTGTCGCTGCCGCTCTTGGTGCCCCCCTGGCTCCCGTTATCGTCGTTATCGTTGTTGTCGCTGCTGTGGCCACTGATGCCGCCGCTCTTACCGCCCTGGGCGTTGGTCCCATCGTCAGAGCCGTCGCAGCCAACGTCACCCTCGTTGTCGCTGGCGCCACTGTGGCGGACTGGAGGGGAGAGGAATACATCCGGGTCCCAGTAGGGATGGGCCCTTCGCATATGTTGAGTCAGGCCGGCTTCGTTTTTGAGAATTCGGAGACAGCCGGGCGCCACACATGGGAATGACATGGTGGCTAGCGCGTCTAAGCAGAGGGATTGTGCAGAGGTATCAAGGGGTGTGATGTTGAGGCTCTGGATGGGGACTGAGGTGGTTAGCCAGCTTTTAAGTGCCATCGAAATGGCGCAAGCGCCCATGGCCTACGCAGCTTTCGGGAGCAGGGCATGTGCACAGTGCCATGGGGCACCCGAGGCACGCATGATTGCTGCAATCAACTGAGTTACTCCTGGCACACAGCAACATTGCCACGTTGACGGAGGCGAAGACGGCAATGCATGGCACTGAAAGAGGGCCCCCACCATGCAGCGGAGATGGCACCAAATGACCGATGGGTTAGTTCTCCCGCAGCGGCGTACCCACCGGATGGAATCCCGCTGCATATGTAGCCCCCTGAGCCCAGAGCACCAGTGGCGGAGATGAGGGGAGCTGGGTGAATTGGTGTAGGTGGCGCATGCCAGAAAATGTAGATACAAAGGGATGTGCTAGGACGAACCGGCATAAAATTCTGAGGCAATGCTGAATCGAGAGAGGCCCTCCCTCCAGCGCTCCTCGCCGAGAGCGATGCACTCCTTTCCTGCAGTCTTGACCACCTTTTGAGGCCTGAATCCGCAGTCCACCCACCAGAAGAGTCCGCCGGCGGAGTACTGTGTGAAGGAGTACCGGGTCTTGCCAGGCTGCACAGGGGTGTTTGAATGTCGTAGAAGGGCAGAGGGTATGAGAACCGTGGCCCCAGGTGGGAACTGGATGACAAGCTTGAGGTCCCACAGGACCAGGTGACCGCCGGCCTCAGCCTCGAAGCTTCCCAAGTCGGTTATTGCACAAAGCCCGGCTGGGAGGTTCAGGTGATCGGTGTGGGTATATGCCACCGTCTGGGGGCCAAGGTTGAACGTCGCGCTGGCAAATACTGAGTTGACAAAGTTGCGTCGAAGTTTGGTATGGTGACGCAGCAGGGCGTCCATGGTCTCGGCGTAGTAGCCGTATATCCTAGGCGCATAAACCTGCAACGCGGCTGTGCAAAGGTCAGGGATCAAGCCGTGTGTGAGTGGAGCTGGGCACATACAGCTGGTGAACCCAGCAACCCGCTGAACTGCGCAGTTTGCTAACAAGGTGGCAGCAACCGCTTGATGGCTTTGCGGGTGAGAGCGATTGTGCGGCTCCTGGGGATGGGGATGGTCAAGACCCGCAACTGCTGCTAGGCGTTGAGCTCACTGTTTGGCCACCGCTGTACAAAATGCCGCAGGCAATCGCGACGAAACGCCCGCGGCGATGCTCGGCAGCTATGCCCTGGGTGGGCAGAGAGTTGCGAGCCGCCTCAAGGGCGGCACACAGCTCGCTCATGACGGCGGGCCACGTCTCATCCCGGGGCGCACCAGCCAAAACCCCGATGACCCACTCCTCACTGTCCAGGATGAGATGGGGCACCCTGGGGGTCGAAGTCTTTGAGCACGTACTGAGCCGATGGCGCCAGAGGTAGGAACCCACCTTCCATCCCATGGAATGTAGTGGAAGCCCTC
>CCBP010000424.1:15157-33078 GCA_000765035.1 Trametes cinnabarina
CCCCGCCCCATCCGCCATAACTTCAAGCCAATCCTTGCCAGCATACGGTTGTTTCCAAGGCCTCAACGGCCGCGCGTAGCCTTGCAACAACACGCTCGGCTGCTGGGCGGATACTACAGACACTGTAGAGCATGGCAGCGGCAGTACAGGCGGGCGCACGGCCAATTCCGGTGAATGGCTCGCTGGCCCCAAGCCACAACTTCAAGCTGAAGCTAGCCGGACCTACTAGTACTAGTAGCGGTGAGCACCACATTATACGGCTCTACACGCCACGTAAGTGCTTCACCAACGCCGATTATAGCGCCTATTACTATACGAAAGTTGGCGCTGGCCGTTCACTGGCGGTTTATATATCCCATCCCGTTTTGACGCACAAAGCTGGCCAGCGCACCACTCGCACCCATCATCCCAGCCCCCGGGCCCTCGTCGTCGACCATCTTGACCATTTATGGCGCCCGTGACTCGTAGCGCAAGCTTCCTGGCGGCCTGTAGCAACGATAGCAAGACCACTTCGAAGGAGCCAGATGCAGCTAGCATGCTTGAGGATGCGCGCCAGCGCGTTCGCGCAAACTCGAGCCACTATGCGACGGCAGCCCACCTGTGGAGATCGCATGCCTTCTACGGTCCGGAAGAGGCCCAGGCCCTTCAAGAGGAGTATTCCAGGAGGGTGGCCCTGGAGAAGTTGCAGTCGCCGGAGGCTCAACACAAAGCCGCAAGGAAAGCGCACAGTGCACACGCCCCCGAGTCTGGCGACGAAATGAGGGCTCCAGAGCAGACGCTCGCCTTGGAAACTGCCAAAGCCCGCCTCACCCATGGCACCCGCCGCGATAGGCCCATGGGGGAGCATGAGCCGACCGACCACGCTCAGGACAAACCTGCGCGAAAGCGGGCGTTGACGGTTGCGTCCCCACGTCCCCAGAAAAAGGCACACCTTGAGGATCGCAGCGCCATCAATGAGGTGCACGCTCAGAATCAGCAGGGGGCAAAGCTCGCGTGAGTCACTGTGCGGCATGCAATGCAGCAACAACGTAACTCACGAGACATTCCGGTGAAGCAACGCCCATGAAGTCATTTGGCGCGGCAAATTGCCTCAACAATTCCCAGATCCCGACATCTGAGCTGAGCGGGCACCCCGTCATCAATCAATGTGGGCCTTAGCTTTGAGCCCAAGGTATGCTGCCAATCACCTCTGGCCCTGGCCAATGCTACAACGCTCCTGACACTCTGCAGTTCTTGATCCGTTATCGTTTGCAGCCGCTGTTCAACACATAGCAGTGGGCGCGTCGCTTGGCACCTAGAACTACATACTGTGCCAATTGTCTTGTAGCCAGCTTTATACATGCCTTGATGCATTCTAGCGTTCAGCATGGCAATGCAGGATTTATCTCCAATATCAGAACTAAGCTATGGGTACAGCGTGCAAGACGGCTCAGTCAGATGTGGTGAACGTTCAGAGCCAGGGTACAAGATGAGGCAGGTGATCAGGATATACATTGGTCAGGGCACATGTCAAGTATCCAAGAATCAATCGCTCGGGGCATTGAAGTCTTCCACATCATCCGCGATGTTAGACGAGGTTCTAGGATTATGAGCACCCTGCTAGTATGCGCCTGAGAAAGGCAGAGAAACTTACCCGTCATCCCCGATATCGCCAATCCAACCTAAGCTTCCGAGAATGATGTTCCTCTCCCTCAATTGCGGGAGGGTGTTGAGTAGCGCCTTGTGCATCATGTTCCATGCCATATTCAGGCTGAGTGTGGAGCTGAGGCGGACTCTGCCAATATTTAATGCGGCAAGACGGTGACAGGCTGGGGCTGGGATGGCAAGGCTTTCAAAGGAGTGCTGAGGCCCCTGGACAATGGGGAAGTACAGAATCGAGAGGTTCAAGCAGAATCGCAAACATTTCCCGAGGGTTGTGAAGGTAGGGATGTTTGGCAAGGCGAAGAGGGCATCAGTGCTGAGGTGTAGTACCTTGACCGCAGGCAATGCTTCGGCGATGGCGAGGAGGTCCCTTGCAGTGAAGGCCAGCAAGTAATTTGGCAGGGATATCTCCACACAGACGAGGTGGGCGATAGTAAGGACAGGCTCTGCGAGCCAGAGAAACTGCGTTGAATCATGGGGCCAGGCGGCTAACTCTGAGTGGAGTTTGACGGAATGGAGGGTCTCGGTGACAAACGACCAGATGCTCTTGAAGGCACATGCAAGGGTTGATGATCCAACCTGTGAGTGGATCGTGACCTCCTCCAGGGCCGCCCACCAGTTGCCTTGGACCTCGTAGCTCTCCTTCTTGTCTGCAACGAGCCTTGTAAGCAGTCAAAGTGCATGGTAGGGCAAACACACGCACTGTTTATGCCATACATGGAGACGGGGGTCTTATGGAGCCTACCAAAATAATGTAGGGCCGATTCATGCTGGAGAAACGCCCGACATCCCGCGATCTGCAAAAATTTCAAGCCCGGTGCCAGGCAAACAAGCTTTTCGCAGAGTCGGTTGATCCATTCCGCGAACACTTTTTTGACCAGATAGTCATCTCGCGGGTCCAGTATGCCAATTGATAAGACCTCCAGAGAGCCCCCTGCAAGGAACAACAACTCCTCCCCGTGCCCGCTCTCCTCCCAGAACAGCTGGCGCAGGGAACAGAGAAGCGGCAAATTGTCTGGAATCAAGGAGGTGATCACCGCTATACAGCCAGGCTGCAGTGTCGCAGCATTGACGAGTATGCTCCTGATTAAGCTGGCATAATACAGGAAATGATTCCAGCAGATATGTTTGTGAATGCCTTTGACGAATGCAGTGTTCGCCCTGTACATGCAAATCAGCGGTGTCAGAAAATGCAAATGGCTTGGCAGGACTGTACCGCTTAGCGAGCTCTGGCGTGTCTGGCCTGGAGACTCTTTCGCTGATAGGGCACAGGTCCAAGATGTTGAGGAGATGGTGAAGGCCATGGGTGTCCATATGGGCGCCCCACAGAGCTTTGGCAGCATGGTGGAAGAACAACTTCGATGTCAGCATGAGCCCGCGGAGCTCCATGCGTTCTTGAGTGCTGTGGCCTTCGAGTTCGCCCATGGTGAAGTGTTTGAAGATCAGGGCCATAATGTCGAAGTTCGCAAGCAGTCGTTTGACGGCGGAGGTGTCCGAGTGGTGGGCAAAGGCAGTGTCCGGTGATATGCACGACTGGAACTGGTAGCAGCGAAGCTTTGGGTTTCCATCTCGTCGGATAACGGTGTCAGGAATGGGGTACGTTGATGGGATGCTGGAAAGGGCACATGCTTGAGAAACCATCTATGTGCAAGCTGAATGAACCTACCGGTTGCGGAACATTTGCGCGACAGAGGGGATGGATGAGCGGGAGGGCACTAGACACGCAGTGAGAATAGTACACAACAAATGCAGCCTCAGAGTGCCGCTGCTGACAAACGTGCACTTTAGATTTGCTCGACTTGAAGTTTTCGCCCCCCTTACGATTGGATCTCAGGCCGCCACGCTCCGATTTCAAGTTGCCGGCCGGCCCTTTGCTAGGCTTTCAAGCCTTTCAAGGCAGCAATCAACTTCAACTTGAAGTTGCCTTTGGCGCTGCTATATAACTACGCACGCCCGGTCTCCACGGGGTCCCACCTCTTTTCCAACCATCACCCACGTCAGCTCTCGCCTCCATGGTCTCCACTTATGCGTCCGCATCCGACAGCCCTCAGAGCTCCCTGCCTGTCGCTGCTCCAAATGGGCACGGCTCTCGCTCGCAGGGAAAGCAAGCTACCGCCGACATGAAACGCGCCGCCGACAAGAAAGCCACAGCCAACAAGAAAGCCGCCGCCGACAAGAAAGCCGCTGCTGATCAGAAAGCCGCCGCTGAGAAGAGATCTGCCGCTGCCAAGAAAGCTGCTGCCACTAGGAAAGCCGCTGCCGCTGCCAAAAAAGCTGTGACACAGGATGCAGGGATGCAGCCAGATGCACGCAAGACCAAGGAAGATGAGCGCAAGAGGAAGCAGCAGGATGTTGCCACTATGGAGACGGAGATGCAGGCTAAGGAGGATACCGTCCGTAAGCTGCGGCAAGAACATACTCGCTCAGGGAATGCTACTCACCGCCAACAACCCGTGGTCACGGAAGGCACCACATCCTCTGACTCGATTAGCTCAACAAAGCGCAAGCGCGGGGATGTAACCAATGCGGCGAACCGCATCCAGCCGGAGGACCCACTGACCAAGGAGTCGGGGGCGAAGAAGGCAGCAGAGGATCCGCCCATGCCGTCCCCTGGCAATATCGAGGTGCAGGCTGAGAGGCCGCATTTTAGTGAGTTGGAGTCCGATGGCGGCGACGTAGAGGAGACCCCCAAGCCCGCCAGGAAGAAGGTGAAGAAGGTCAAGATGTCTTTGAGGGCGCAGGTTGAGTGCGAGAAGATCACACTTGCCCAATCTGAGTCTGACATAGAGATGGATGTGCAATCACTGGCGCCCGGCAAGGCTGACACCGCCACGGCATGGAGGTGCGTACTTACTACCATGCGCATTGCGCATCTTCTCTTCCTCTCAGCTGCTCCCACTCAGCGCTCATGCCCGCCATCTGTTCTCACCCCATACACATCGCAGGGTGCCATCTGAACTCAAGTCGGCGTCTACCCAGGCTGCCGGCCTAACTACTCCCGTGCCCGTCTTGAAGATGCGCGCCACTGTCCCTCGCACTCTCACCATTCCTGCCTCTCCATACCTGGTGCTTCCTGATGTTGGGAAGATGGGCGGCAAAGGCAAGGGGCGTGCGGGCACGCAGAGCGGTGCTGGTCAACTCAAATCTTAGGTCGAGGTCTCAGGCTTGCAGCAGATGAAGCCCACAGAGAAGGCTAAGGTCACTGGCAAGAAGAGGGGTGCCAAGACAGCGAGTGACCATCTGGCAGTGCTCCCTGGGACAAAAGGGGCGTCTGATCCGAAAGAGGTGAAGACTAAGGCCGTGCCCATCCAGAAGGAGCCCGTCAATGAGCCTGAGGTTCTGGAGCGGGGATTCGTCGACAGCGAGGACGAGGAACCGGAGGCACTTGCTGCTAAGGTCAGCCCGGTGAAAGTCGGGGCACGGAGCACGAGCTCGGTACGCCTCACAGGTGCAATATTACCTCATCACTCCTACAGCACTGACGGCGATCTTTCAGGCCCTCGTGCAATGCGAGGATGTCGATCTTGCTACCCCAAGCAAGCCCAAGAAACGAGGCTCTGCCAAGGGGTCGTCCTCTGGAGTCTTGGGAGCAAGCGCTGACTCTGCCAAGGCTACGAGTACCGCCCTCAGCATGAGCTCAAAGGCGTCGCTTAGCAGTGGCACTCAGGAAGAGGTGCTATGGTTGCATTGGTGTATGGGCATTTCTGACAGGCCCGCAACAGACCATTTAATTCGACGACGACGAAGACGAAGACGATGAGACACAATCCGTGGTTACCAACGCGACTGGCAAAAGTTGCACTGCGCCCAAGAACGCCGATCTTTCTGTTGGCACGCATGATCGGAGCAAATGGAGGCTGCAGTTTATCCCCACGGTGCTCCATATTCTCGGCACCCACGCAGACCCATGGAACCTGTCCGACAAAGTCATGGTCAAGCTGCTCCAGAAAGTCTGGGACTCTGTATACGGCAATGAGGTTCCCTATCAAGTCCGCGTCAACGACGCCGTGCATGCCCTAGTACGTTTGGTATAGCATTGTGCCAGCCAATGCTGAAGCGCGAACTCCCCTTTCACTGCAGTCCACGCAAAGGGTCTACGAGTGGCGGAGCGCTTTTGGCCACGCCGCCTTCCGCGCATTTGAGTTGTTCTTCGAAGCTCGCAGCGAGCTCTTCCCGGACGCTAATGCATGCCATCAGTTTTGTGCGAAGATCCTCGACAACTGTCGGCTCTTTTATGAGAATCCTGAGGAGGACACCAGGCGGGTGAGTGCAGTGCGATGGCCACGTCGCGCGTGGCGGCGGCTGAGCTCCGTGTTATCAGGGCCTCTATCGCTCTCCTTTCATCATGGCTGCGATGGCGACGCACATGTCTGCCATCCAAGGCGCCATTCAAGACCCTGATCTATATGGCAGCATCATGGAACAGTATCCGTACAGCGCGATCGGCCTAGCTGCCGCTGCAGTGAGTTGAGTATGCCTGCCCATTCCTGCTGGTGCTCAAGCCCGCGCCAGGTGTACCGCGTTGCCACCTTGTGGCAGGCTCGGAAGATCACCTACGACAAGACCGGCCGTGCCACCATCATCAAAACCGTCAACATATACTCCAGGAAGCTGAGTTCCAAGGACACGGACTTCAGCTCTGCGAACTTCAGCGCAATGACCTCGGATTGCGCGTGATCGGCGCGCAACTTGCCTCCTGCCAGCCTCGACAGGATCATCGAGATCGCCTGCGGTGTTGCCCAGCTTCCGACTGCACGGGCCAAGCCCAGGAACAGTCCATCCCTCCTGAACTTTAGTGCCCTTTCGGAGGAGGTTCGCTTATCCCGCCCTGATTTAACCCGTTAATAGCTCGGTTGCTAATTGTGCTACAGCAGTGATGGCGCGTGGGTGCTCGGAATGTGTGGGCGGCGAGGGGATGGCACGTCGGCTTGCATACACGGTTTGTCAACCCTATCTTCGCAAGCATACAGCCTCTGCAGTGCCCGAATCATTCCCCACCTAGGTTTGCTCCGCCGTCGCGCCGCGGGTATCATCGTCGTGCACGTCAGCGGCTGCAAAGCAGCCATTCCTTCATTCTCAGCCATCTTCCCAACCCCTTCTTGTAACTTGACTGCTCCCTATCTACGAACAACGCACAGAGCCCTGGCGTGAAAGGTACATACCCTCCATATGAAAGGCGAGCTGCTGGAGCACCTCCAGTACCCCTGCCATGGTCCCCGAGAATGTCGCATCTGTGATGCTGGCGGGATGCTTGTATATAGAGGTAGTGTCTGGCCGTCTTACCCTCTTGATACCTGATGCAATGTTGTCATGAAGTTCCCTGTATACATGACTTGTACTGCATGCTTCTGCCGTCATCAGGAAAATCTCCCCGGGCAAATGAACATTAATGTAACGCACATTCACGCTCATTATTCGAGTAGCTGCGATAGTGTTCATTATGTGAGTCCCTTGCTAATAAGAGGGATTAGTCTGGAAGAGAGATAGATTAGCGTAGTCAATTAGCGTTAATGAGTGCTAACCGAATGCACTGGTGTCGAGTTTGTTGATGATTATTGGACCCTTTGATGCATACCTCTTGCTTGCAATAGATTCAATTTATGGAAAAGAGCGGTATATTAGCGGATGGTGATGGTAGCGAAACACAGAGCTAATCCGTGACTGTTGAAAGCGAAAGTAACCGAACGCCATAAGAGACACTGATCGCCGTCGCAAGGCCAATTCGACGGTCTGTCTCGAGATGCAAGTAGGTATATGTGCCAAGCCTAAAGCAAACAGGGTACTAGTAAGGTAAGCGGCGGCATAGAAGTGAGCGTTCAAATGAGTGTCTTGTGAAGCAGAGTAAAGAGCGCCGGAGAAAGCTAGTCCATAGGAATGATTGACCGTGGCACGGAGAGTGGTGTAAGCTGAGAGTGAAGAAATAGGCGTACTCGACTCGCTTAAGTTAGAGCCATGGGAACGCGGAGGCAGCACATAGACGACAATCATGATGGAGCAGTACGGCTACTCCTCCATGTCCTCGAGATTCAGGAGCGCAAGAGGGCTGGAGCGAGACCGGATTGTGGTCCTATTTGTATGTGCGGCACTGTCGCCGACGGCAGTCAAGGTCATTGATGTCAGTCATAGCATTTAGGAGAATAGCTGAAGTACGCACTGGATCTCCGAATACAAGCGATGCATGAGCGCGTGATACTTCTTCGGACCACAGGCCTTGATGTGCTTGAGCAGTCGCACATTTTCTGCGTAAACGTCTGTGAATGCGTCTGCAGAGAACTCCGACGCATCGTACACGTCAAACTCGTAATCTGTTATGGATGCGAATATCTAGCAGACAAATCTGTCAGCAAGTGCATATATATCATGAAAAACAAACACGTCACCGCAGTGGATACAAGTGCCAGCATCGGCACAGGTAACTCCTTCTCATCGGGGCGTGCAGGGTCCGTCAACACGAAGCCATGTGCGAGCAATGACCCAATGCTCCGTCCATTATTGAAAAATGCGGCGCGCAACACTTGAACAAAGAGCGGCCTTGAGAACGGCTTCTGCGCTTCGACTACCCCTTTCTATAATGCATATCACGGATCTAAGTTTAGTCGCAATGTATGAAGAGGGATACTTGCCTTGAAGTCGCCGGGGTAAATATAGCATAGGGAATCCTTGAGCCAATTGACGTGATCACGGGCACCGCACTCCAGTCCATACGCTGTCTGGACAAGGGGGTCAGTGATCGCTTTGATGCGACCACGGAAGGTGCTCAGTCGCTGAGCCGGCTAAGATGAATTGTTAGACAAGAAATCATCAGCAGAATCAGCGCTCACAATGGTTCCCAGTGTCTTTGCATATTCCTTATCGCTCTTGAGCCGCCACACAATGTCGTCAAAGCCGAGAGCTTCTGCACTGCTGATTAGTGCGTGCTTGGCAAAATGGTTGTGCTTCTCCGGGCCCTCAGGGAAGGCATTCTCAAGGCATACTCTTGCGAGAAGGCCATTGATCGCTTGCTGAGCAACAGCTCTGACGCGACTGTGCTGCGCCTTGAGCCCAATCTTCCCACCTTTCCCGGGCCAGACGATCTCGATGGAGCCGTTGACATGGCTGTCATCTCCCTCGGGCTTCATGCTCACGCTGAGGTCTGATTTGTCATCCTCCGAGATGGGTTCATTGCGGATCCATGAGTTTTACCTTTTGTATCAGTACTGACCCGGAAGATAGTGCAATAGAAGCCCTCACCCGGCGTGACTTGCCAGTGGGTTGCGGTGGTTGCTGCTGAGCCTGTCTCTCATCTTCTCGGTCGGCCTTTTGAGAATCCTCAGGTTCGGCCTTCCACTTAACGAGCTGTAACAAATATATGTTTTGAGTTAGCCCATCAGACAAGTCGATGAAGTCCGCAAAACAGTGTACCTCATGAGGTCGTGAACGGCTGTATCCTGACAGGTGAGATGCCTGTGTGGGTGCTGACGCACTCCCCGTTGCAGAGACAGTACACGCGGGCTTCATAACACGATGAGAATCATCCGCTGTTGGAGTGTTCGCAAAACGACAGGTGCCAGCCTGAGCTTTCAATGAAGTGGACGGGCACGCAGCTGCCACGATCCATTGCAGTTTCTAGCAGAGAGAATGAAACGTGAGTACGTGGGCCCGGAGCGAACAGCATCAATGCTGCAACCATACCTCCTGCGAAAACTGGTGCGCAAGGGCGTGCGCATCACGTTCAAGTTCAATAAGCGCTGGGTCATCATTCTCTAGCTCTTCTTCATTGCTGTCAGACAACTCGCCGGGGTGGTGTTCATCGGAAGTGGCATCCATGTCTGACTGCTGTTCCGCATGTTCACTGGAGGAATCATCGCCCTCTGTGAGCTCAAGGTGTGATATGTCTGACATTCTAACGTCAGAATCTTCAGTCCCCCCTGATTTCTTGGCAATCTGTGCAGCATTGATGTGCTGTGACAACGGCTGTACAGCCCCACCCGGGGTGGTGGCCGAGTCTGCAGGAATGTGCCGTGAATCTGCAGAAGGATTGCTTGAGGCGAGTGAACGGCTCCTTGACTTAACCTGGCTGACGTCTCCGTGTTCGACGTCGATATCTGGTGCAGCGTAACGACGTGCCCATGCCGGTGGCTTGCCGGAATGGGGAGTAACTTTCTCAACCACAGCGGTGCCAGGCATTCTGGACGGCGAGTTGGTGTTGTTGACTATGGTGTAGGTAAGCATATTTAGATGTCAAAATGCAATGTGAATAGCGTGACTTACCAGACTTGTAACGCTTAGTAGGCGGGGCCTCAGATGCAGGCTCCGCAGAGGTGTCCCGTTGGTGTCTCTTGCTCGTCGCCTTAAGCGTCTGCCATGCTGCGCATTGGCCCAGGACAACAATATGAGCCTACTCAGCGCTGCGCAATGTTGTAGCAAGAGCACATACCAGCTGCTGCCTTCGTCTTTGCCGAACAGGCAGCTGCTTGCACATTGTGAGTACTATGACTCGTGCATAAATCCAGCCTGTTGCTTACGACGTCGGTTGGCCCCATCACCCGGAGGCTCTGAGTCAGGTGTCGGTGTCGGCACAGAGTTCGAGTTTGCTGCTTTGCTGGACCTTGGCATGCACGGTGGGTATAATTAATGAAGAGTTTGAAAGGCAGAAGAAAGAGTAGTGTATGCGGAGAATGGGTTCTAGGAAGGTATGCGGAGGAAGGAGAGTAGTAGAGAAGGAGAGAGAGGTGAGTCGGGCTCCACAGACCACAGATGGCCCAACCCGTGTGCTCATGACAACACTATCGGTAGGATTCGGGGCCGGGGGCTGGAGCTGGAGGTTCTGGAACATGGCAGTCCGAGAGTCACACTTGTGTCCCGCATGCAGGTCACATTCCTCTCGCCCTGTGAGTCCGTGACCATCATTTTCTTCACTGCAGCATTCATTGGCATCGCAATGTCAGTTACCTGCACAGGCTGCGGGAGGCTCTTTTCACACTCGGGCTATACTTTACATCTTGCACTCACTAAAGCTCCATCCTGCATCGCTGTTCGTGAAATACTTGAGTCTTCTGGTAACAACCCTCAACCTCCTGCGTCGCACAGGACTTGTCAAGGTTCCTTGGATTTATCGCCTTGTCTGTCTGCATCTTCAACACAGTCCCCACTGTCTCCCACTGGCACTCCGAGTCGTTCAATAGACTTTTCGGATGATCAGCTGGTCTTGGACAACGTGGACACAGACATTCAAGAACCTGCTAGAGATGCTGTAAGCCTTCACGGAAGACTACTTCGGCTCGTACGAACCAGTAGACTTCTCGGACTATGATGAGTATGACAGTGAGTGCGATTGTGCTGAGCACAATGACACCGATACCTCCGACGAAGACAACGGTTACGATCGGGAAAACTTCGCTTTTGACTTCGCTGGAGAGCATCCTTACGAAGAGCCTCAACCACGGCTCTCTGAATCACCTATCTTTGGCGAGGAACATCGGTCACAGGACAATCACCCCGATCTTCTGCAAGATGACCCCACTGGTGCAGCACGACGAGGAGACCGATTACAGGCCGAGAGCGAACTCCGATCCCACTCACACGTCGTTGCGTATCCTGACGCACGTGCAGGTGCTCCTATCGCACTGCAAACCCCCCATTCCATCTCTGGCTACCAAATCTACGAGCGTGCTATGGGTACGACCAATGCGGGTGTGTACTGGCCATTTGCTTCAGAGATGGAGTGGCGCATTGCGCATTGGGCAAAGACACGAGGCCCAGGCTCTACCGCTTTCACTGATCTGCTGAAGATCAACGGGGTGAGTTGTTCATTTGTACAGTTATGTCCCAAACTCAAACTATATGTTTTAGGTTCCTGAGAAGCTTGGGTTGACGTACCGCACGACCCAGGAACTCAACAAGCTCGTCAACCAACTTCCATCTGTACAGCCTCGCTTTGTCCGCCAAGAGATTGAAATAGGTGGCGAAACCTTCGAGATGTTCCTTCGGGATATCCTCCAATGTATCCGTGCGCTCTTTGGTGACCCCGAATTCTCTGGGCTCCTCGTATTCCAACCTGAGCGCCACTATGCTGATGAAGATCATGAAGTCCGTGTATACTTCGACGTGCATACAGGCGAGTGGTGGTGGGCTACGCAGGTAAGTGTCTGCTATCGGGCGCATGATCCCCGTGTTCACCATTCACGGGCGACGGCAACAGGAGCAACTTGATCGTGAGCGGCCGGGGGCTACAATCATCCCCGTTATCATCTCCTCCGACAAGACCCAGTTGACACTCTTTGGGTCGAGGATGGCCTATCCTGCATATATGACGATTGGTAAGCTACCGAAGAGTATCCGTTGCAAGCCATCTCGACAAGGCCAGATTCTGCTCGCCTACATCCCTGCGTCAAACCTCTCCCACATCCACAGTGTTGAGTCTCGACGTCGCGCCCTCGCCAATCTCTTCCATGCTTGCCTGACGCATGCCCTCGCTCCGCTCAAGTGTGCAGGGATCGAAGGTATCGAGCTAAGTACTGGCAATGGGGTTGTTCACCGCGGCCATCCGATCTTTGCTATGCACGTTGGTGATTATCCCGAGCAGGTGCTTGTAACTGGATACAAGAGAGGCGAGTGCCCGAAATGTCCAGTCCCTCCTGATGAAGCCGGAGATCTCGCGCAACAGCCCAGGCCGCTTCGCGACTTGGAGAAGGTTCTTGTAGCACTCGGCAAGATTGACGAGAGCTTCACGGAGTTCTCTCGCGCATGCCGTGAGGCCGGCATCAAACCGATCTTCCACCCGTACTGGGAGGACCTACCTTACGTCAACATCTATCGTTCCATAACCCCCGACATTCTCCATCAGCTCTACCAGGGCATTATAAAGCACGTCTTGTCATGGCTGAAGGAAGCCTACGGAACAGAAGAACTCGACGTGCGCTGCCGACGTCTCCCTCCTAATCACAATCTCTGCCTGTTTGTGAACGGCATCGCGAAGCTGCAGCGCGTGACCGGAAAGGAGCATGAAGACATCTGTCGCATCCTGCTCGGTCTTGTTGTTGGTCTTCCACTGCGGGACGGTGTATCCCCTGCTCGCCTTCTACGAGCTGTTCGTGCTGTCCTTAACTTTTTGTACCTCACACAGTATCCTGCCCACACCACCACCACCCTTCGCCTTCTACGTGATGCTCTACAACGCTTCCATGACTATAAATCGGTTTTTATAGACCTAGGAATACGCACCCATTTCAAGATTCCAAAGCTACATTCTCTCGAGCACTATATACCTTCCATCCGACTCTTTGGGACTACGGACAACTATGATACACAATATACTGAACGGCTACATATAGACTTCGCGAAGGAGGCATATCGTGCTACTAACCACAAAGACGAATTCCCGCAGATGACACTCTGGCTTGAACGTCGTGAGAAGGTGCTGCGGCATGAGCTCTACGTCCAGTGGCGTCTTCGTCAGCAAGTCAAGGCACCGGCGAGACACCCGCACAATGTCCCACCATCTACATCCACTCCACAGGCGGAGCCGTCTTCAGTCACTCGGATGTCTTCGCCGCCAATTCCTCTAGCTGCAGCAGATCGAGGCGAGTCAGCAGCATCAGGTACGTCTCTTTCCTGTTCCTCCGTAGTACGACCGTGCTCATGTTTTGACAGCTTCCTTGACCAACGTTGTGCGCTTCGAGATCGCACAGAATCCCAGTGTCAAGGCGATCACCTTCGAAGATGCTGCTCAACGCTATGGCGCAACCTGGTTTCGTGATGCGCTCGCACGATTTGTCGTCCAGTACCGCCAGCCAGAATTGACCTGGCGTCAAATCGAACGCACTTCGGCAACAATCTACTTCAACTTCCGCTCAGTACCGGCATTCCATAAGATCAAATTCCTCCTCGACAACATCCAAGGCTTCGGCATCACTGAGCAGCACAGAGACGTTGTGCATGCACGTCCTGCTAGGCGAGACAGCCGAGACCGGCCTGTTCCGGCGCGTTTTGACACCGTGGTAGTGAACGACGGTACTGGTGGTTCAACCGGGGTCACAGGTAGGTCATTACAATGGTGAACTTGGTTTCTGGCCTGACAGTATCACTCATTTCAGGCTATCGGGTCGGCCAAGTTCGCCTCATTTTCAAGCTCCCACGAAAGTCACATTCTTGACTCTTCCCTGATATTCCCCCTCCCGAGCACCTCGCATACATTGAGTGGTTCACCAGCTTCACCCTACCCGACCCCATCCACGGCATGTACAAAGTCTCTCGCTCTACTCGAGCCCGCGATGGCGCTCGCCTGGCTAGTGTCATTGAGGTGCGCAATATCCGTCAATCCTGCCACCTCTTTCCTCAATTCGGACTGATCGCCCCTCGTGAATGGTCGAGTAGTAATGTCCTTGAGCATTGTTCGACGTTCTGGGTAAATCCCTTCACTGATAGACACACGTACATGTGGTTAATCTAGATTTCTCCCATTATATGCTGTCCATATCTGCCTTATCTTGCTTTCCCGGAGTGAGCGTGCATGAGCTGACAGTGAGCAGTACATTAGCTACCGTATTATGGTTTATACGAGCCCCCCATTGGTGAGCGCTCATTTAGCGCTCATTTGCCCGGGGAGGTTTTCCTGATGGTGTCAAACCGCCTGATCTTCCAAATTGACTGTCTGGTCTGCTGCTCTCAGTCACTGTTGCCCTGTGAGCTGGGGGCGGCTTTAATTCTGATTGGGTCATGTTGACACAACGCCTGTAGCTATGCCTTGAGTCCTTGAAATGACCTTGAAGGCTTGTACCCTTAGAACGGCCTTAATGACTTAGCTCCAGACGTCTCAGACTGGCCTTGAATCTGAAAGGCCGCCATGGCGAGATCAGACGGCGGAAAGGGAGGATACCTCATTGAAAGTTTCTGAATGCCTGTCTTCCTTGTACAAGGACAAAAGGGGCTGTAAGAGCGCTCGGGGAAATGCTGATGTGGGAATCGGGGGGACGTCTCTCTCCTCGCTCCTCCTTGTTTGCGCGTCGGACCCCACCCGACAACGCCCTTCACCTCTATTCAATGTGCCCTTCGGTCGGTCGCGGGGTCTGCTCGCTAGCGGTCAATACTCGCTTCGCACGTTCCGTGAAGGACAGAATCGTACACACGCGCACACGGTGTGCCTCCGACGCGCCGCGCATGCACGGCAATGTTACGACGGGGATAATAGGTTCATGTTATGGTATGTTACGTTTTATTACGCACACACCGCTGGGTGTTATACGCACGCGCCACCCGCAGGACGTTGGGCTGCGCGCGTTGGGTCGTCTTAATGAAGCTGTCGCCGCGGACTCGCATGCACGCGCCCTGTACAGTGTAGTTCGGTATTAAATGTACTTGTGGTCGTGCTGGTGTTAGACGTATTGCGTGCATGCGGACCGCGCGGAGTCCGGACCTGTAGACAGCTGGTCTCGTATATCTCGTCGCTTTGCACTCTTCTTGTACTCGCCTTTTCTGCCTTTCTCCTAGCTGTCTGTATTACTAGCTCATGCGTGGCTCCTATGGCATTAATTCTGCCACGTGCAGAAACTTTCTCCAGAGCCCCGGCGGGGAGCCGGGACGGCTGCACTCAGACTACATAGACTGACGCTGTACTGGCCGGCGGCAAGATGGTAACGATATGATTGCGGGAGACAAGGCAGACGAGATAGGCAGATCAAGTCATATATGAAACCAAGTCCGCATTTGAGTAGCAGTCCCCCTCCACTCCCCCCGTACGCGCATCGATGACTTACTGCGGACGATCTACGTCGCATGTCGGGAGAGCACCGCGCTGCGAAGTCTTCACCGAGCGGAATCGCTCCTCGAGGCTCCCCTCTCCTTCTGCGCCTGGATGCGCGAACTCGACCTCGTGGGCTGACGGCTCAGAACGGCCTGAGAGCCGCTCCGGCGGTTCCTCCCGCCCGACGTAGTCGCCCCGCTGGGGCCGGCGACGGCCGCGTCTCCCGGATCGAGCGGAGGCCCCATGGTGGTCGCCTTCGACCGCTTGCGCGAATGAGTCGCGCCGCTAGGCGCAGGCGCGTCGCCTTCGTGCGTGCGCTTCGTGCCAGAGCGCGGCTGGGCGCGCGAGCCCGAGGCGGTGCCTAAGGACGGGAGGCGAGAGGGACCGGCAAGAGCGGTGACCTGGCTGTGGCGGGACGCGGTCCTGCTCCGCAGTGCACGGCCCTCGGTCTCGATCTCGTAGCCGGAAGGGATGTCTGGGAGGACGGGGACGAGGCCGGTGCGCGGGTCGGGATCGTCGAGCATCGTGCATGGTTTCCAGTCGTTCTCCGGCCAGCCCTCCATTGCCAAGGCCTCGTCGAACAATTTGAGGACTGCCGCATGTGTAAGCCGAGGCGGTTCAAGCACCGTGAAGGTCCGACGGGTGCTGTGGACGAGCTCAGTGAACTTCCGGACGAGGATGGTCAAAGGAGCGTTGTCCACGACCACGAGTCGATCATCTGCATTGCTGACCCACGAGACCTTGTGGTCAAAAGCAACAGCATCACTGGGAGAATCGAAGAGTGTCTTGCACAGTTCTTGTCCTTCAGTCATGAGAAGTTGGAAGTGGCAGTGAGTGTGTCGGAGAACTATCCACATTAGAACCCAATAATAAGACTCGAGATCGTGATGCTCTTGATGAAGGACTGTAGGCAGCGGCCTGAGCAACTCCATCGCCATGAAGTAGTACGTGCCCTACGTGAAATGATTAGACGCGGTCCACGAATAGGAAAATGTACTTACAGTGCGCTCCTTGAATTGTGCGATGGCATCCTCCTTAATCACCTCGCCATCTATAACCAAGCGAGACGACGAGCTTCGCATGTCGGACCCGATGGGCTCCATAGAGCTATAGTCGAAGTCGTGCAGGAAGCCTCGGTGGGATGTTTCGGATGGGTCGTCGGCAATGAGGATGTTGCCCAGGCTGACGTCGCGGTGTAGAACCTTTGCCTCTTTCCATGCAGTCTCGTGTCCTGCAACGCGTCATCAGCATCATGCGTGGGGAGATGTGGAAGAGGTGATGTACTACCTTTGATGGCGTCACGCATAGCTGCGATCGCCTCGCGACTGCCGTTGAATTCTGTGAGCGGATGGCCCACGTCCTCTATCACCATCCTCATATGGCTTCTCTCTCGATGCAATGACTTTGGCAGGTTGAGACGCGATGAGTACGTCTCGTGCTGAGGATAACGGAGAGGATATGGGAATGGGGGCACGTGGTTGGGCGTCGGTGCGGTGAAGCGATCGTCGGGGACATTGGCACTTCCGATAGAGCAGAACGGACGCGCACGCTCTGCAGACCGGCCAGACGATGCACCCGAGGGACCACCGTCATCAGCGGCAGCGTCGCCACTGGGAACGAGCTCCGGCAGCTCGCCATTCACCGTCCGCTTCCACCATTTGGCCTCGAGAGCACCGATGTCTCCGCCGCACTCCACCCGGGCTAGGCCGAACATCTTGTCGTGAGGAATCCTAGACTCCAGGCGATCGTAAAACTCGGTCTCCGCCGTACGAACGAGCTGGCGCCATGCCTCCTTGAGAATGCGTGGCTTCACCTGCCTCGAGCAGTCCGGGTCCGGAATGAGCTGCCCGTCCTTCCAAATTCGCGTGTCTTCGATGGCCCTCCAGACCATCGTCGCCCGCGAGAACAGCCGTCCATTGACGTCCACGAGGTGGTAGCACAGGTACGGCACACACTTGCCCGTCCTCTGGTCATATACCTCGACACGGCGACCCTTCTCGAGCTCGCCGACGTGGGCATTCCATTTCCTCGGCTTCAGCTTGGAGAGCAGCGACATGACCCATTCGCGGTCGTCTGGGCTGAACGGCGTAAGAGTCGGGTCAGAACCGACGACTCTGTGGCCGACGATCGGATGGACGAAATGCCAGAGGAATTTCTTCACGAGCCATGCGCCTCCATCGTCGTCAAAGGAGAAAGGGGGTGACACGACACCGTACGCGTGGTCGAAGCGAGCTAACCGAATCGTGCGGCCATAGATGCCGACGACGAAGGCGCAGAGGAAGCCGTGAGCAAGCATCAGGTTCCGCGCATTCTTGGCCAGCTGCTCGACCGTCCGAATGTGCTTGGTATTGGCATCCTTGGGAAACGGGTCCTCTTCTTCCCCGCCTTTGGCCTCCATCACCATCGAGATCGTTTGCCAATCGCGGCGAGTGACTTGCTGTCCAGGGAACGAGACGGAATATGTCGGGCTTGGTAGTCTGATGGTGACGTTTGAATGCGTCGAAAGGGAAGTGCATCACGTCGGTGGCGGTTCCAACGATGTCGAGCTTCTTCTCGTCAA